>JBAMIH010000193.1:0-56000 GCA_038501795.1 Pseudopleuronectes americanus
TTCTCTCTCACTCGTCTCTCTCCTCCTTCTCTCCTTCTCATACTCTCTCTCACTTCCATCCTCTCTTACCTCTCAATTCTCTCTCTCCCTCTCTCTATCTCTCCTATCTCCTTCTCACTCTCGCTCTCTCTTCCTCTCTCTCTCTCTCGTCTCTCTCACTCTCTCTTCTCTCATCCTCTCTCTCTCTCTCTCTCTTTCTCTTTTTCCTTCTCTTCCTTCTCTCTCTCTCTGCTTCTCTCTTCACTCTCTCACTACTCGTCTCTCCATCCGTCTCTACTCTTTCCTCTCTCTCTCTCTCCTCTCTCTCGCTTCTCCCTCTTCTCTCTCTCTCTCTTCCCTCTCCTCGTCTCACTCTCCCTCGCTCTTCTTTCACCTTCCTCTCCTCTCTCTCATCACGTCTTGTCTCTGTCTCTCTCTCTCTCTCCTCCTCTTCCTTCTCTCTCCTCCTCTATCTCTCCTCTCTCTCCACTCTCCTCTCTCCCTCCTCGTCATCCTCTCTCTCCTCCTCTTCTCTCTCTTCTCTTCTCTCTCCTACCTCCTCTCCTCCTTCTCTTCTCCTCTATCTCTTCTCTCATCGATCTCTCTCTCTCACACCTCCTAACTCATCCTCTCTCTCTCCTCTCTCCTCCTCTCTCCTCCTTCCTCTCATCTTTCTCCTCTTCTCTCATGTCCTCTCTCTCCTCTCCGTCTCTCTCTCTCTCCATCTCTCTCTCGCCCACCTCTTCTTTCCGATCGTTCTCACTCATCTCTCTCGTCGTCCTCTCTCCTCTACATTTCTCGTCTCCTCATACTTCAACTCTCTCTTCTCTTCTCTCTCTCTCTCTGTCTCCCTCTTCTTCTCTCTTCCTCTCTCATCTCTCTCCTCACTCTGCCTCTCATCTCATCTCCTTCTCTCTACTTCTCTCCTCTCTCTCTCTCTCTCTCTACTCTCTCTCTCTCACTACCTCTCATCTCTCTCTCCTCTCTCTATCTCTCCTCTCATTCTCTCTCCTCTCCTCTTCTCTATCTCTCTCTCTCTCTCTCTCTCTCTCTCTCTAGTCTCTCATCCTCTCTCTCCTCTCTCTCTCTCTCTCAGCTCTTCTCTCTCATCTCTCTCTCTCTCTCTCTCCTCTCCCTCTCATCTCTCCTCTCTTCCTCCTCACTCTCCTCTCTTCTCTCTCTCTCTCTCCCTCTCTCACTCATCCTCCTCTCTCTCTCTCTCTCACTCTCTCTACTCATCTCTCTCTCTCTCTCTCTCCTCTCTCCTTCTCTCCTCTCCTCTCTCTCTCCACTCATCTCTCTCCTCCCTCTCTCTCTCTCTCCTCACTCTCTCTCTCTCCTCTCCTCTCTCTTCTACTCCTCTCTCTCCCTCTCTCTCTCTCTCTCCTCCACTCTCTCTCTCTCTCTCTCTCTCACTCTCTCTCTCTCTCTTCTCTCCTCTCTCTCCTCTCTCCATCCTCCATCTCTCTCTCTCTCTCTCCCTCTCTCTTCTCTCTCTCATCTCTCTTCTTCCTCTCCTCTCTCTCTCTCTCCTCTCTCTCCTCCTTCTCTCTCCTCTCTCTCACTCTCTCTCTCTCTCTCTCTCCTCTCTCTCTCCTCTCTACTCCTCTCTCTCCTCTCCTCTCTCTCTCTCTCTCCTCCTCTCTCTCCTCTCTCTCTCACTCTCTCTCCTCTTCTCTCTCTCTCTCTCCTCTCCTCTCTCCTCCTTCTCTCTCCTCTCTCTCTCTCCTCTTCTCTCTCTCTTCCTCCTCTCTCTCTCTCCTCTCTCTCTCTCCTCATCTCTCTCCTCTCTCTCTCTTCTCTCTCTCTCTCTCTCCTCTCTCTCTCCTCCTCTCTCTCCTCTCTCTCTCACTCTCTCTCTCTCTTCTCTCTCTCCTCTCTCTCTCCTCACTCTCTCATCTCTCTCTCTCTCCTCTCCTCTCCTACTCTCTCTCCCTCTCCTCTCTCTCTCTCCTCTCTCTCTCTCACTCTCTCTTCCTCTCTCCTCTCTCTCTCTCCTCCTCTCTCTCTCTCTCTCTCCTCTCTCTCTCCCTCTCTCTCCTCCTCCTCTTCTCTCACTCACCTCTCTCTCTCTCTCTCTCTCTCTCTCTCTTCTCTCTCTCTCTCCTCTCTCTCACCTCTCTCTCCTCTCCTCCTCTCCTCCCTCTCTCACTCCTCTCTTCTCTCCTCTCCTCTCTCTTCTCCTCCTCTACTCTCCTCTCTCTCTCTCTCTCTTCTCTCTCTCTACTCTCTCCTCTATCTCTACTCTCTCTCCTCTCTCTCTCCTCTCTTCTCCTCTCTCCTCTCTCTCCTTCTCTCTCTCCTCTCTCTCCTCCTCTCCTCTCTCTCACCTCTCTCCTACTCTCCTCTCTCTCTCTCCTCCTCTCTTCTCTCTCTCCTCCTCTCTCTCCTCTCTCTCTCCTCTCTCACTCCTCCTTCTCTCTCACACTTCTCTCTCTCTTCTCTCCTCCTCTCCTCTCTCTCTCTCCTCTCCTCTTCTCTCTCTCTCCTCTCCTCTCTCAATCTACCCTCCTCTCCTCCTCTCGCTACCCTCTCTCTCTCCTCATCTCTCCCTCTCTCTCCTCTCTCTCTCCTCGTCTCGTCCATTCCTCTCCTCTCTCCTCCCCCCTTCCTCTCCTCTTCGATCTGCCCTCTGTTCTCTCCTCTACTCGCTCTCTCATTTCCTCTCCTCTATCATCTCTCCTCTCCATCTCTTACTCTCCCACTCGCTCTCAGCCTCCGTTCTCTCTCCTCTCTCTCCCTCCTCCTGCTCCATCACTCTCTCCGTCCTCAAATTCTCTCTCTCACTCTCTCCTCTCCCTCTCTCCTCTCTCACTCACTCTCATCTCCTCTCCATCCCATCTCTCCCCTCACATCTCTCCTCTATCCTCTCCTCTCTCTCTCTCTTCTCCTCTCATTCCTCAATCTCTCTCCTCACCTCTCCATACCTCCTCTCACTCTCTCGTCCCTCGTCTCTCTTCACATGCCTACACTTTCTCTCTCTCCCTCGTCTCCCTCATCTCTCATCGATCCCTCTCTCTCTCGACATCTCATCTCTCGCCTACCACAATTTCGTGCTCTCCTCTCGTCTCTACTCACTCATCTCACCTACACGAATCCTCTCTAACTATCTCTCTGTCGCTCCCCCTTCTCTCATCTCTCACATCTCTCACTCTCATACTCTCTCTCATCTCTCACCACAATCTCTCTCCTCTACTCGTCTCTACTCTCCTCCATGCATCCTCTCAATCCTCACTCTACTCTCTCTCTCTCTCATCCGACTCGCTGCGATCTCAACCCTCCACTCTCCTCTCGCATCCGCTCTTCTCGCTCTCTCTCTCCTCTCTCACATCTACTCTCCACTCATCTCTCTCTCACTCTCTCCTCACTCTCCTCTCACTCTCTCACACCTCCACTCTCTACTACCGCTACTCACTCACGCTCTCTCTCCCTACTCACTCTCTCTCTCTCGTCTACCATCTTCCTCACCGTCTCTCCTCCGATCACTCCCCTCTCTCTCTCACAGCACCAGACTCTCTCTCTCTCTCTATCCTCATTCCACTCCTCTACACTCTCTCTCTCTTCTCTCTCTCTATCTCTTCTCCCTACTCCTCCACATGCTCTCATGCTCTCTCTTCTCTCCTCTCCTCTCTCTCAGACATTCTCAATCTCCTTCTCCACATCTTCTCTCTCTCTCCCGCTCTCATCTTTCTACTCTACATCGTCTCCTGCTATAACTCACTCTCCTTCTCTCTCCTCTCAAACTCTCTACTCTCATCCTCTCTATCTCGTCCTCTCTCTCCTTCTCTCTCTCTGCCTCCTCTCCTCCCTTCTCATCTCTCACTCTCTCCCCTCTCACACTCTCCATTCTCTCTCTCCTCTCTCCTTCCACTAGCTCTCTCTCTCCTCTCACCTTCTTCTCCTCTCTCACTCTCTCCTCCACTTCTCTCTCCTCTCTCCATCTCCTCATCGTCTCTCTCTCTCTCTCTCTCCTCTCTCCTCTCTCTCTCTCTCCTCACCTCTCTCTCTCTTCAATCTCTCTAACTCGTCTCGTCTCTCCTCGTCCTCTATCTTTCTTCTCTCTCCTTCTCCTCCCCTCTCTCTCTCTCTCCTCTCTCTCTCTCTCTCTATCTCTCCCACCCTCTCCCCTCTCTCACCTCTGACTACTCTCACTACTCTTCTGTCTCTTCCTCGTCTCTCCTCGTCTCTCACACTCTCAACTCTTCTGCCTCTCTCTCCAGCTCTCCTCTCTCTCTCTTCCTCTCCTCTCTCTCTCTCAATCTCTCACTCCCTCCTCTCACCTCTCTCTCTCACTCTCACTCTTCGCATACTCTCCTCCTCATCTCACAGATCTCTCTCTCTCTCTGCTCTCTCTCTTCTACTCTCTCTTCACTCTCACCTATCTCCTCTCCCTCACCTCTCTTCCTCTACTCTCTCTTCTCTCCTACTCTCTCTCCTCTCTCTCCTCTCCCATCTATCCCCTCTCACTTCATATTACAAACAGTCTACATTCTCATCCTATGCCTCCATCCTCTCCTTCAGCTCACCTCCCCTCTCTAACCCCTCAATACACCCGTCAAACCCTTACATCTCCTCGTCTCGCTCGAATCTCTCACTTTGAGTCCTACGTCTCACCTCCCAAAGAAGCTTCTCATCCTCCTTCCACGGATCTCTCTCATTCACCATCTCATTCCTTCTCTCCCACTCTCTACCCCCCTCTCATCGCGTGTTCGTCCTCTCTACCTCAATAACTCTCTCTCTCTCATTCTCTCTTCCTAATCTCCTCTCTACTCAACTCATCATTCTCCTCTCTCTCCTTCTCATCACATCTATCTCTAAAATCATCTCGCAATCTCTCTCTCATCAATCTTCTACCCATTCCTCCCCTCTCCCCTCTCCTCGACTCCTACCACTCTCTTCTCTCTCTCTCTCTCTCTCTCTCTCTCTCTCTCTCTCTCTTCTCAGCCGCACTGGCTCGACCACTTCATTTGGTCTGAGAGCTGACAGAAAGTTCAGGCCCCAGTGGATTCTCCCATAATCCTCTTACATGCGGAGCACAGCGAGAGCCTGAAAGCGCCTACGCCTCTTGCCTCATTTCCCCAACATCAGAAAACAAACTATGAACTCAGACTATGGAAACACGTCGAGTCGCCCACGTTCCTGCGCTGTCCATTAACTCACTCGCACTCAACCTGAGATTATTAATGTGGCCTCCGTCTCTTTGCTCGAGTCCACCACCCAGCAACGGAAGAGGGCGGCGAGTCCGCGGGGGGGGAGGGGAAGGAAGGAATGACGGAGAGACGGCCTTGTGGGCGGCGAGCGCGGGACCGGGGTCGTTGGGGTGGCGCGTTTGGGACGGCGATGGTGCGTGGGCGGGGAGTGGGGCGGCGGAGGAGTTGCGATTTCCGGCGGCGGGGCGAGGGCTAGATTCCGCAGGCGGAGGAGACATAGACGGTAGTGCGGGGGGACGGGGGAGCGGGACTGACGGCGTAGGGCGGTCAGTAAGTTACAGAAGCG
Organism: Pseudopleuronectes americanus; assembly: GCA_038501795.1. Taxonomy (NCBI): domain Eukaryota; kingdom Metazoa; phylum Chordata; class Actinopteri; order Pleuronectiformes; family Pleuronectidae; genus Pseudopleuronectes; species Pseudopleuronectes americanus. Next base: position 5,476 of record JBAMIH010000193.1, read on the forward strand.
AACAGTAGGCGTTCGCTCGGCGGGGGTGCGTGCGTCGTGGCAGGCGGGCGCCGGCGGAGTGCAGGACGGGTGTGAGGCTGGGAGCGTCTGCGGGCTGAAAGCGGGGATGCGTGCGAGGGGTGGCAAATGCGTGGGCGGCCGTGGTGCGAGGGGCGAGGCGTACTGGTGATTCGAATGCGCGGGGGGCGGGTCTAGTAGAACGCAGTGGGCGAGTGTAAGTTTAGTGGCGTCGTTGGTAGATTTGCCGGCTGAAGGGCGGCGCGACCGGCGACGAGATCGGGTGACGCCCAATTGGTGCGGGGTCGTCGGGGTGGGGGGATCTGACAGACACACTTGGCGGATGGCGACGTCGGGGGACTGGGTGGCTTTTAGGGGTGGCGGATGTCTAAGGGTGAGGATAGGGGCGAGGGTAAGGTCGGTATATCACCGTTCAGTGGGCAGGTGGGTATATCTGGGGGCGTGGGGGATCAATAGGTGGGATAACGTCCAAAGTACGTCTGTTGCGGCGACGTTGTGAACCGGCGCTGGCGGAACTGAGGGCGCGGTGGCGTATCGTGACGGGTCTGGGTCAGTGAATCGAGCGAGGGTGGGCCGGGTGGTCGAAATCCTGTGTGGCGAGGGTGGGATTTGACAGAGGGGGCGGTGGGCTATGTGTGGGGGTGTATATATATACTGTGCAGTGGGGGAGGGTCGGGAGGGCGGGCCCCGGGTGTCTGTCGAGGGCGAGGCGGGGCCGAGAGGGCGACGAGTGGGGGCAGAAGGATCGGCGAGGGTGATGGGGGCGGGAGGGGGGCGCTGCTAGGTGCGGGTGTACCGGCGGTTCCTGGCGTGTTGTGGGATTCGTAAGCGTTGCGGGCGGTCCGAGGGGGGGCGTCGGCGGGGCGCGGGAAGCGTGCGCCGGCGAGCGCGGCGCGGTGGGCGTCGGGTTGGGTGGTGACGGCAGTTGCGTGGGGAAGGCGGGGGCGTGGCGAGCTCGGCGCCGGCGGGAGTAGGGTCGTTCGGTAGGTGGCGCGCGGGCCGGCCGCCGCGGTGGGCGTGGCGGGGGGAGGGGGCGGCGTGGAGCGGCGAGGACGTCAGGAGGAGTGGGGAATGGGGGGGGTGCGGTAAGTAGTGGTGCGATGCGGACTGGGGGGAAGGGAGAGCGACGCGGGGGGGGACGCGGGTGACGGCTGGGGGCGTATGCGGACTGCGGGGAGAAGCAGTGGGGTGAACGCGGAAGGATGGGTGGGGGGCGCGGAGGTGGGCGGGCGCGCGTGTTAAAAGTCGTAGGCGGATGGGGGGAAGGCACTGTTTGAGTGACGGGAGGGCTATAGGGGAAGGACCTGACGTACGCGGAGGATGATGGGCGCGGCGCGCAAGGGGTGCGCGGCGCGAGAGGTCACAGTAGGGGGGGTGGAGGGAGGAGTTGCCCGCACAGTAAGCGGGAGAGTGGGATGGCGGCGGGGCCGGACCGGAGGACGACGCCGTCTTAAGGCGGGAGCTGCTGAGGAGGGCGGGGCCGAGCGGGCGGTGGGGGGGGTGTTCGCCGGGCGCCGGGTTCGTTGCTGAGCGCGGCGGCGGACGGGGCGTCGGGCCGAGTGCATAAGTAGCGGGGGGGGGCGGCTGCGGGCGGGGGCAGGGGGACGTCGGTGCGGGGGGTAGAGCGGAGCGCCGGACCGAGACGTGATGGGGGGGCTTGTGTGTATGCGCAGTGGGGTGTGGGCTTGTCGACAGGGCCGGGGGCAACGTCCGCGGGAGGTGGGGGCGCTTGAAATGGAAAGAGATTGGATTGAGCGGGGCGGGGGTGTGGGCGTGAGTCGGGGACAGTCGCTGAGCGCCCCGACGGCGGGCCGAGAGGATTGGAGGGTTGGGTGAGCAAGGGGACCGGCGGGCAACGTGGGAAGGTGTTGAGGGGTTTGGTCGGTAGCGCGAGTAACGCGCAAGAGTGCGGACGCAGCGGGCTGGGTAAGCTAGGGTGCGCGAATGCGGCTGGACGGACAGTAGGGACTTGCGTGGGGGAAAGCGGGCGGACGTTTGCGGGGGGTCGGGGGACGGGCGATTGGAGAGGAAGAATCGCGTACCGCGCAAGGAATGGCAGGCGGGGCGGCGGGGCGGCGGGCGGGGCGGCGGAGCGTCCGCCGAGCGGGGCTCGGGCGATGGGGGGAGGGCGGACGGGCAGGGCGGGCCGAGCGGGGGGGAGAGTAGGAACGGATGGTGGGACGGGTTCCAGGTGTGGTAAGTCGTGTAAACTTGGCTGTAGATGGCCGGGGCAGGACAGAGTACGAGGCAGGAGCTCGGGCGATGGGGTTGGGTCGCGGTTCGCCGTCGGACGGGGGGGCGCCGGGGAACTGGACGGTGAGCGCGCGATGTCAGGGGGGCCAGAGGTGGGAGAGGCAGACTGAAGACGCGGGGACGGGCGGGCGCGGTTTACGGTTGGGTGGTGGGGGGTGTCGGGGGCGGCAACGTGGTGGCGCGTCGTAGGGGGGCGGCGCCGTAGCCGGAGGCGCGGGTAGGCGAAGCGGGTTTGAAAGGGTGAAGCTTCGGGGGGAGGAAGCGAGCGGAGGCGCGGGACGGGAGGGGACGTGGGAGCGAGCGATACGGGAGTTTGGGGGTCGCCCTGGGGGAAGGAGAGCATAGAGTGAGAAAGGCGGCGCGGGCCGCGGAGGCTGCGACCACGCTAAAGTACAAGATAGAGGGGGCCGTGCCGACGCGACGATCGGGGTAGCGACAAGGCGGCAGGTCGGTCGAGGCGGGGACGAGTGCGAGGGCCGTTGGCGAGAGAGACCATGTGGGGCCGGCGGAGAAGTCGAAGAAGAGATCGGAGTGGTTAGTACGACGGGGGGGCGCCCGACGGCGTATTAAAGACGGGTCGACCGCGATGGGGGAGGGCGAATTCGGCTTAGCGATAAGCGTGCTGAGGGCGGTGGTGGCTAGCGGCTAGCTATGAAGTGCGCAGCTGACGGTAGGGACTGAACGGAGACGAAAGTCGAGGGGATGCGTAACGGACGAGTGACGCTCGCCGGACAGGAGGGAGGAGCATTGGCGTACCACGGAAAGATCAAGGCGAGGCGAAAAGCCAGGGTACCGTGACAGGATAAGGGGGACGGTGGGTATTGGGAACGAGGCGCGGAAAAGGAAAAATTGACCCCCGATGGGCAGGTCGGTACAGGGCGTGAAACAGGAGAGAAAGAGGAGGGATTTACACTAAGCCTTCGGGACGGTTGGGGGGACGGGGTTAAGCGTAGTGGCAAGAGCGCGGGGGCGAACAGATAGCGTGTATGTAGGTCGATAAGGGGACTGTAATGCGCATGGGATGGGTAATACCCGAACACGCGCGAGTTGCGAGGTGGGCCGCGTGGACGTGGCGACGGGGTGTGGAAGCGACGGCCGATCGACCTTTGGCGCGAGAAAGGTAGGCGCTGAAAGCGTAGCAGGGCAGTTGGAAGTGTTAGGCCGTATGGGCAGCGATGTAACGGGGGGGTTGGATGAGGGGGCACGGATCGGTCGGAGGCGCGCGGTAAGGGGACACGTGCGCTGCGCCTGCGTAAGAAAAGTACGGGAGGGGTACGTCATCAGAATATGGGCGGGGAAGGCGTTACAAAGAGCGATCGGGGCATGAGGTATCGCTGGCGTTTCCCTCGCCGTGCGCGGAGTGGGGGCTGGATGTCGATGTGGACGCGCTGGCGGCGCGGGGCGGCGGGAGGAGGGGGACCGACTAGCTGTATGGAAGGAACGACTCTATACGTGCCCCATGGTTCTTCGTGGTGACACAGTGAGCAGCCGTGTGGGCGCGTGTTGGGGCTGGCCAGGAGTTCGCCGCGGAGGCGTTGATCGGCCGGGGCGGGCGTCGCGTGCGGGCGCCGGCGACGCGGCGAGGGAACGCGTGCGGGGCTTTCGTGTGCGGCGGCTCGCAGGAGGTGCGGGCGAGAGTCGGGCGCGTGGGTGTAAGCGGGGTGGCGGGCGCGGAGGCAGGGGGAGGCGCGTGGCTGAGCGAGGTCGTGGGGCGGTGGCGAACGCGACGTAACAGATGCCAGAAGAGTGCGGCGCGGGGGGCGTGAGGATTGGAGGGCGCGTGCGGATTGGCCGGGGGGGGTGGGGGCGCCGGAGGTGAGGGGCTAGAGGGCGCGGCGTGGCTGAGGTGCGGAGGGCGGGCGTACGGGGGGGGCGGCGCGCGAGCGAGGTGGCGCGGCGCGGGAGGGTCGGGCACACAGACACAAAAATTCCGTCCGGAAGTCGCGTGGGGCTGCGAGGTATGCGGGAATAGCGCAACGGTGCGGAAACGTGCGGGGACGTATACAGAGAAAAAAGGCGGGGTGGGTAGATCAAGGCCGGGGGAGATTGCTGAATGAGTCGGGGTCGGTATGAAAGCGAGGAACTTGCAACATGCGTGATTGAGCGGGCGGAGTCATGGCGAGTTTGTTAGTGAGATCCGCTAGGTGGTGGCGCCACTGCGTCCAGGGGGGAAAGGCACCTCGCATCCCCGGAACGCTCTAAATATGTGCGAGGGAAGGACGCACGAGACGGAGACTCACATGAAGGCGTCTGTCAACCAGCTGAGGGCCGGGCGGGTGGCCAAGGCTGTTCGACGGAGCGCGGACGGGGGAGGCGTAGAGGCGGGGAAGATCCTCGAGATGGTGCGGCCGGTTGTGCGCGTATCCGCGCTAAGCAGTCTCCAAAAAACCGAGAGAATCCCGAGTCGACGAGGTTTGGATGAGAGAGGGCTCGGCAGGGTCACGAGCGGGAGTGGGTGAGTTCTAGACATGAGAACATCTAATCACAGCGGGGCACAGCGAAAGTCGCGGGCGCATGGCGGCAGAGGTGGTGCGGGGGGCACGCGTGTAATTCCGAACTGGGGGGGGTTGTGTTCAGAGACAGGAGGGGTGAGCGATGACCGTCGGAACGTGGCGGGCAGTGCTTGATGCGTGGTAGGGGTTCTTGGAGAGAGCTGTGTCGGGGGAGGGCGGAGAGCGGGTTTGGGCTGCGGTGAGGGAGGAGGGCGGCCGCTCAGCTCTGTTGGACGGAAGGCGCTGTGGATCGAGCCTTACGCCGGGGGGGTGGGGGGCGAGGGGGAGTTGGGCGACCCCCCCCCGCGTTTTCCTCGGACCAGTGTGAAGTCGACGGGGGGCGGGCCGGGACACGTCCTGCGGCAAGAGGCCGGGGCGAATGGCGAACGATTGTGAATGGCGAGCGGTAGTTCGACGCGGTAGCGCGGGGCGCGACGTGCCGTCAGCGATGCCCGACCGGGTTGGGGGGCAGACGGCGATTGGCGGGTGCCTCGTTCGGATTCGCGGCGTGCTGGGGGGGGTGCGGGGGGGGAAAGGGAAGTGATCGAATGAGGTAGTACGGCCGGGGTCAGGGAGGGCTCAGCTCTGAGCGCCGTCCGGTCGGGGGTAGGGGCTCGGTTGAGGGAAGGAGGGTCGCGGTGCGTCGTGGCGAGGGGGCGAAGAGAGGAGGGGCGAGGCGAGAGGTGCGCCGGCGCGCATTGGTGCAGTGATTGGGGGGGGGTGCATTGGCGGGGGCTTCTGAGCGACCGACGAGGGGCACGAGGGTGGCTGCCACGCGGCGCTGGGGCGGAGTTTGGCGGGGGCGGGCGGGGGGGCTGGAACTGGGGTTGGCGGTGCTGGGCCGGAGGCGCGGCGCGCGACGTGACGGGGCGGGGGAAGGACGGTAGCGTGCGGGAGGCGTAGAGACGGGAGGCGGAAGGCGGGGAGGGTACTGTCGGGTATCGGGCGCCCCGCATAGCGCGCGGGGTGGGCGCGTGCCTAGGCCGGAACCCGCGGGGGTCGGCGAAGGGCGAGGGGGACAGGCGGTGTCGTCTAAGCTCGTCAACGAAGAGCGGCCGGACGAGTTCGGAGCCGAGTGCGGCAGCTGGGGCGGGGTCCTTCACGGGTGGGAGCGCCGCGCGGGGTTGAGCGAATCGCGAATAGTGGTCCGGGGGGACCGATGGGTGTATGCACGAAGCGGGGCGCGGGCGCGAGAGTGGGGGTGGAATCCTAGGCTGGGGCGACTTGAGATGGCGACTAGGGCGGAGAGGCGAGGCGAGGGCGGTGCGGCCGGAGGGACCGGAAGGCGGGCGGGGGGCCGGGCGGGAGGGGCGGGGGGGCAGACGGGAGGCTGGGGGGTAGGCAGGGTGCCGCGCGCAGGGGCGCGCGGGAGTAAGCAGAGTGGGGGGGGCGTGTGGCGCGCGCGGCGAGCGGAGCGACGCGAGGGGGGGACGGGGGATGGCGGCGGCGCGGGCGGCGGGGAAGGAGGCGTGAGCGACTCTCGGGGGATATAGTGGTGGGGTAGCGGAGGGGACGCGGTGGGAGGCGCGGCGGGGAGGAGCGAAGCGGCGGCGATTGGGGGCAAGGGGGCGCCGGAGGGGGGAGTGTGTGGAAGGACGGGGGGCGGGGGGGGGGAGGCGGGAGTCGCGGGGGGGCCGCGCGGGTAGTCGCGAGGGTGATGGCGGAGGACGAGATGGAAGGGGTGGCGTTGGCGCCGGGCGGCGCGCGGGCGATCAGCGGTATGCGCACCTTGGGAGTCGGCGGTGGGGGCGCGGGGGAGGGGGGCTAGCGAAAGGGGCGCGAGGGCGTCGCGAGGGCTGAGGAGGTGACGAGCGGCTGGGTGGGGGGGGCGTGGGGGCCGCGGGGCTGTGGGGGTGAGCTGGGTGGAGGCGGGGGACGGGGGGGGGGGACCGGCGACGGGGGCGGCGTGGCGGGTTCGGTCGCGGAGGGGGGCGGAGGGTCTGGGTGTGGCACCGGCCGGGCTGGGCGCGTGCGCCGACGAGGGGACAGGTCGGAGGCGTTGGCCGGGCCGTTGTGGCGACCGCGTGCCCGTGGATGGGCGACGCTGGCGTGGAGGGGGAGTCGGGGGGCGGATGGTAAATGCGCGGACGCCGTCCGGGGGGATTCAGGACGGGGGAGTCGGGGCATCGAGGGGGGGACGCCTGAGTGGTACGCGGGTCGGTGGTGGGCCCCGTCGGGTGACCGGGGGGCGGGCGCAAGGCGCGGGCGCGCCACGCGGGCGGGGTGGGGGAGAGGCGCGTTGCGGAGCGGTGGCACGAGGTGGAAGTAGGGGAGAGGGCGCGGCTGCGGGGATGCGAGGGAGGGGTGAGAGGGGGCCTGGACCGCGGGAAGGATGGGCCGCGTAGTAGGTGGAAAGCGGGGTAGGAAGACGCGGGACGCGTGGTCGGACGGGACGCGTCAGTCGAGGAACGGGAGGACGGGGACTGACGGTGATGGGGCGGGTGGGGGGGGGGGCGCGGTCGCGGGTCGAGGAAGCGAGCGCGGGGGGCGTCGGGAGGTCGCGGCGTCGCGGGCTGGCCGGGTACGGGATTGGCGCGCTCGCTTCGGTGTGAAAGGTGAGGATGTTCGAGGGAGGGGCGCGGGTGGCGGGCGAGGAGGGGCGGAGGCGGCGTCTATTGCACGAGGGAAGGAGGAGGCCGGGCGAGAGCACAGTGGAGGGGGCGGGAGGCGTTGGGGGAGGCGAGGAGGCGGGTGTGTGGCGGGTGTCGGGAGAGGAGAGGTTTCCGGCTATCGATGCGGCGCGGACGGTTTGAGGCGGCGCAAGGCGCCTGTGATGCTGCGGGGTGAGGGGGCGCACCGGGGGGGAGACGAGGCGCGGTGCGGGCTGGACGTGGTGGGCTGTCGGGCGACGGCAGAGCGTAGGGGCGAAAGCGGAGGGGGTGGGGGGTTGGGGGTACGGAGTGGTCGGGCGCGCGGTAAGGGGGGTCCTGCGAAGGGGAGAACGGGGATATGTCGGATTCCGCGCGAGCGGGTCGAGCGGGTCGGCTCGGCGTAGGGGGGGTGGTCTGGCGGGGGCTGGGCGCGTAGGCGTGTTGCGGGGTGTGCGGGCGTGGGAGGGGACATATTAGGGGGGCGGGGAGTCGGGGGTGGGGGGCTGCGAGACGGGGGATATCTGAGGGGGTGCTCGCGTGGGGCGGGGGTGGGCTGAACGCCGGAGAGATATAGAGCTGTAGGGGGGAATACTGGGTGTCGGGGGGCGCGGCGCATCTGGGCGGGGGGATGGTCGAGGGTGGTAGGCTCGAGGAAAAGCGGACGAAGCCGCGTGCGGGCATCGGCACGCCGAGAGTTGAGGGTGAGGAGCGGCGCACGGGCGGGTGAGGCGAGCGGTGAAGGGTAGGGTGTGAGGCCTGCTTGGCGTGGGACGACGGGGGGCGCGTGGCGGGGGTGCGCGGGTGGCGGGGGGGGAGGGCGCACCGGTGGTGCCGCGACCCGGGGAAGGGCCGGACAGAGCGGGGTGTGATAGGGGAGGCGGGCGGGTGCAAGGTGCGACGGGGCGGAGCGGGCGGGGGGGAGGGGCCGGGCGGCCTATGGAGGCCGGAAGGAGAGCGAGTGGGTGAGCGCGCGGGTGGAGAGCGGACGGCGCGCGGAGGGTACGACGGGGGGCTGATGGGGGAGCGTCCGAGGAGGGTCAGCGAGGGGGCGGGAGGTGGGCGGCTGAGCGAACGCGGCGGCGCGCGGGCGGGGCAGGGGCGGTTGTGGTGGCGGAGAGCGGCTGGGAAGGGGGATCGAGGAGTTTGAGGGGAGTCGGCAGGGAGCCGAGGGCGGGAGGCGGCGAGGGCGGGGCCTGGTGGGGTGGAAGGGCAGGGGTCGAGTCGAAAGGTCGTGGTGGAGGAGGGAGGGGCTGGGCCGGGCGGACGGCGGGGGGTCCCGGGGAGTGGGGGTGTGGCAGAAGGTCGGGCGGTGGGGGTTCCACGCGGGGCGCACGCGAGCGGGTAGGGAGGGGCTGCGGCGGGGGAGCCGCACGGTGGCGACGGGGGAGGGGGCGGGGCCGGTAGCGGGCGCTCCGGGGGGGCGCGCGCGGGGGGAGCGGGGGGGCCGACCGGGAGGGTGGGTCGGCGCCGGCGCGCGGGCGTGGGAGGGGGAGGCGCGGCGGGTAGGCGAGTCTTGCGGCAGGGCGAGGGGCGGGGGTGGGGCGCAGCCGGGGCGCGGCGGCGGAGGCGTCGCGGAGAGTGCGCGGGAGCGCTGTGAGCGCGGGGTGGACGGGGGACTGGGGGACCGGGGCGGATGGGGCGGGGGGTGTGTTCGCGGGAGAGAGATCGGGAGGGAGTGTGGGTCGATGGAGGGAGCGGGATCTGAGGTCGCGGTGCCGAAGGGCCGGGACTGAGGGCGGCGAGGGAAGGGCGGTGGGGCGGAGGGAAGCTCGGCGCGGACGATTATTGAGAGCGCGTGGACGGCCGTGGAGGGGGGAGACAGGTCGTAGGTAGCGAGGGGGGGCGCAGTGCGGTTGGGAGGGAGGGCAGCGCGGGCGGGTGAGGGGGCGGGGGGAGTGTCGGGGGAGAGTGGCTGGACGAGAGGGTTGGGGCAGGACAGGTCGGTGGGAGACGCGGGTGCGGTGCGCGCGGCCGGGCTGCGCCCCGGATGCGACGGGACCGAGGGGCGGTGGGAACGTGAGACGCGGGTTAAGTCGTGCGGCGCAGGAGGCGGGAGGGATAGGGGGGAATGACGAGAGTGGCGTGGGCAAGGAAGGTGAGATGAAGGAAGGGGCGTGGTAGAAGGCGGCGGTGGAGCGGTGAGCGCGGCCGGCAAGCGTGGACATTGGGGATGCGATCGAGGCTGGGAGGTCGGGGGGTGGGATACGCGAGTTGCGGATATGGGGGAAGGGGACGGGCGAAGATGTCGGCTGTACGTGTGGGGGTGTTTTGTGAGGGTGGCCGTTACCGTCCGTGAACCGCGAGGACGGAGGGGGGGCGAAGTCCGCGGGAAGGGGCCGGAGTGCCCGTGCCGATGAAGCGTGCGAGGAGGGGGGCGCTGAGCGGGGGCGGGAGCCGCGGGAGGGGAGACCGCGGGGGTACCGGCGCGAGGCGTCCGAAGGGCAGGGAAGGGGGGCCGCGGGAGGAGGGTGGGGGTGAGGCGACGGGCGTAAAGAGAGGCGCGGTGGCTGGTTGTGGGCGCTGGAAGTGGGCGGGGGTGGATCGGGCGCGGCGAGGAGCGATTGGGGTCGCGGGCGGTGGGGAGTGATGGCGAAGGGGGCGGGCGGGTTTGGGGGGGAGGTGGTCGCTGCGGCCGGTCTGGGAGGTGTGGGGGACAGGGGGGCGATAGTTGGCGCGCAGGCGTGCGAGGGGGCTGGGGTGGTTGCGAAGGCAACGGTCGGGCCGAGGATGCGGTGGTCCGCGTGCCGGCGCATACGGCGAAGGGTCGGCGAGAGCGAGGGGAGGCGGGAGATGCGTTGCGGACACGGCGGAGTAAGAGGGTCGTGGGGGAGCATTTGGCTCGAGAGTTGTGCGCGTGTGGGGCGCGTGGCAGACCGGTGGGAGGTGTGCGCGGGTGAGAGGCAGGGGGGGGGGAGGGGGAGGGCGGGCGAGGGCGGGTGGAGTCGAACTCTATCTCTAGTGACGACGGAGAGGGGCGCAGAGGCGATGTCGTAACGACGTCGTCGAAGTGAGCACGGCGGGACGGGGGGGCGGGTTGCTGGGGTGTAGCGTCGAGCCGCGGAGTGCGCGTGCGTAAGGTGGGCGCGGGTGGGCGGGGATGGGGAGAGTACGGCTGGTGGCGGCGCGAGCGTGTTGTGGGAACGGCTAGGGGGTTCGGGGCGGGGGTGCGCGGGTGCGTGCGTCCCGCGCGTGGAGTTGCTGGGGCCAGCGTGGGGTTCGCGGGGGCGTAGACCGCGTCGGGCGGGCGGGGCCGGCTGGGGTTCGGGGGGGGCTAGATGCGCGTGGGGTCGACGAGGGACGCGGCGGGAACGAGCAGGTCGCGACCGACCGGCGAGTGTGTGCGTATTGTTGGCGCGATGGTTGCGGGCGAGGCGGCGGCGGCGAGGCCGATTGACGTGTGGCGTGGTGATCCCGGACGGGGGGGTCCTCGGTTGTGAGATTGAGGGCGATCCGACTACGGCGCGACGGGGCAGGCCTGAGCGTTGGAATGTGTATAGGTTGCGGATCGGAGTGCGCCAGCAGGGGGACTCGCGAGTCTGCGGGGACGGGTTGCTAAGGCGAAGAGGAGAGATGGAGAGGGTCCCGAGAGAGCGGGACATGGATGAGCTTGGGAGGGAGCGGTAACGTTATCCGATTGTGAGAGGGCGTGGACACAGATGGGCGGGGCGTCAGTCTGTTGCAGGGGGTACGGCGTTTACGGGTGGGGGGGTCGATCTACGCGAGGCGGTCGGTTGCCGGGGCTCGCGCGGGGGGCGGGAGGTTGAGGGACGTGAGGCCGTCTTAGCCGTGCCTGTTGTGTGGCCGGGGCGAGCGCGTCGGTCATAAGCGGGTGGGGCGGGAAGCGTGGGTTGACGTTAGGCAAACGTGGGAGTCGACCGCGTGTGGAGGCGGTAGCAGCCCCCCCGTGAGCGAGGCCGAGAGCGGGTTGGAAGCGGGCGGGGTTCGCCGGAAGCGTCGTGAAGTCGCGGCAGGGTCGGAGTAATTGGGGGGACGTGGCTGGAGGGACTGGGCTCGCAGCGAGGCCGGACGGGGTCGTGAGTAACGGGATCGGAGGAAAGCGCGGGTGGAGGGGGCTGGAGTCAGAGACCTTGAGGCGTTGGGGTGGCATGAGCGGAGGGAGTGTGCCGGTCATCGGCGCGTCAGGGGTGGAGTGAGGGAGAGATGGGATGGGTGCCGGCTGTGCGTAGGCGGCGGGGGCACTGACTGCCGGGGTAGGGGCGCGCGCGGGGGACGTTGAAGGGACGCTGGCAGGAGCGGGGCGGGGGGGGCGGGGCGGCCGGGACGACGGGGGCGAAGGGGGGCGCGGGGGGAAAGGGCCAGTAGGCGAGGACTGCGGGGGCGAACGCGGGAGCATGAAGTAGTTGTGGTGCGCGTGCGTAGGGGATGGGCGCGTTTTGTTTGTAGGCGGGGGGGGGGGGCGGATTCGCGCGTGGGGGCCTGGGATGGTCGGTACGAGACGGTACCGGCCGCGCGAGCACCCCGCGGGCAAGGTGACGATGGGGGGTAGTGGCTGCGCTGCGAGGTATCTCTGGAGGCGTAGACGGCGGACGTTGGTGGGGGTGCGCGTGATGTGCGGCGGTTCGTGTTATGCAGAAAGAGCGAGAGGCGGGGTCGTCGGAGATCGGTGGCGCGCTGCGAATGTTGCGCCGGCGTCGGGGCGGTCGGAAGTAATCGGTCATGAGTTGCGTTGGGGGAGGGAGTCGCGCGGCGGGCGAGCGAGGGGTGCGGGGGGTGGTCTGTTACGTCGGTCGGGTCCGGTGGTTCGCGGCGTGGATGGAAGGGAGCGAGGTATCAGCTGGGCCTAGGTAGTGCGACTCTGGGTACGTCGAGGCGACGGGGGCCGAGCGGCGCTGTATGTCGGGGCGAGGCGAGGTCGCGAGGAGGTTGGGGGTAAGGCGGGGCGGTTCGGTGTAGGGAGTGTGTGGGTGGCGCGGGGGCCTGGGGCGCCACGTGGAGCGGAGGTGATCGGCAATCAACGGCCCGGGCGGCAGAGGAGGGGGCCGGATGTGCGGATCTCGGTAGCCGGAAGTGGAGTAGTGGCGTTGATAGGGTCGAGCGCGGGCCGGGTCCTGGCGATGGGAGTGGTGTGTGCGGTGCGGTCGGTGCTGGGCGCGGGAGAATGGCGTGGCGGCGCAGGGGGGTCCGGGCCGCTGGGACCAAGGTCCGGCGCGCGGGGGACGGGGGGGAAGCGGGTGTGAGCGGTGAAGGTGTGGGGTCTGATCGCGACGGGTGACGCGCGTGGCGAGCTAGGGGCGGGCGGGGAGGTAGCGATAGTGTGGGGGACGGCGACCGGGTGTGGAGGGGGGCGGGGTAGCGGGGGGGGGAGATACGCCGGTGGGCGGGGGCGGATGGAGAAGGGGGACGTGGTGAGAAGCGGAAGGGGCTCGGGAGGGTCCGCAGCGTCGGCGTGAGGCGCGGGGTGGGTCGGGGGGGGGCGGGGAGCGGCAGCGCCGGCTGGACGGGCCGCTACGGGCCGGGCCGGGGGCAGGGGGCGCGGCAGCAAGAGGGGCGTGCTCCGCCGGGGGGGGCATGGGTCTAGTGGTGCCTGTTGCGGGGTACGCGAGGCGAGCGAAGGCCGTCTAGGGATTCGGTGACAGGCGTAAATCCGGTTTGCAGTTGTGAGCGGGATTAGAGTACGCATTGCGAGAGTCTTGAAGGAGATTGCGATGTTTCGGTTGCGGAGAGGAGGTGGCTGGAAGCTGGCAGGTGAGGAGCGTTTGTCGACTGCACGTAGAGCTCGTGGCAGGGAAACGGAGGCGGCGAGTAACGGCTTCGAGGCCGGGCGCGGCGTGGTTGGTGACGGGGCGAGAAACGAGTGGGAGGGTGGAGGGCGTTGGAAGTAGACCCCGGGGCTGTGGAGGTCAGGTGGAATCGATTGAGGCCGGCCCTGAGCTTGCGCAGTAGGGCGCCGACGTGTCGCGACGGGCAGGAAGGAGGGTGGCGCGAGGACAGGCGGATTGATGGTAAGATCGGAAGGCTACGCTTGCCGCGGGGGGTCGCGCGAGGACGGGCGAGGGTTTGCGGGGCGGCGCGGACTGTACGCGCGCGGAGGGTTGGGTTTGGTGCGGTGACGCATGCGGTTGGCAGCCGTCGGGTACGGCCCGGTGCACTGGCGAAGGGGTGGAAGTGGGGGGGGGGCATGCGGCGGTGTGGGATCCGACGGAGCTGTTCAAGCGGAGTATGTATAGGCGATCGGAATGGGCAGGGTGCGGCGAGAGAGCGCCGGAGTGACCTATCGATAGGAAGGGACTGGAGACTCCGTTGCGACTGGTCCGGCGCTCGACGGGCGTATGGTCAGGGATCCAGCGGCCTAAAAGTACTCGCGCTATTGAGGGCCACTTGGCCAATGGAGCGTAGCCTCGTGCCCCCGTTATCAAGTCAACTTCCGTGTACTTAGAGACGGGCAGCCACACATCCTAAAGTTGCACTGTCCGGCAACGAGGTCGCGCGATGGATGTGGCGCAGATCCCTGGGACGAGCCGTACGGGAGCGCGTCGGCGGGGCTGTAATGGGAGGGCTTGTGTCCCGGGGGCATGCCCGGCGGATTGATGTTGGGTGCGCAGCGCCCGCGTGGGGCCGGGGTACCCTGGCCGCGCGATTGCGGATGCGTGCTCGGTATGGGGCGGAGAGGAGCTGGGGCTAGGCGGTCGGCAGACCCTGCAGTACTGCGGAAGCTGGTGGGGTGTGCGCTGAGCGCCGAGAGGCGGTAGGAGCGTGGTCTGTGATGTGGAGTTCGGGCTCCTTAGGGGACATCGCAGCGAGTGTCAGCTTCTATGTCTAAGAGGCAGCAGGCAACGGCAGTTCAGGTTGCTGATTACAAAAATGTCTAAAAGGCTCAAGTTTTGATCGATGTGTCGTGGATTGGGTTGGAAGTGGTGCAGAGACTTACGTGAGAGCGGCGAGGGGAGCGGGCGCGTGGGCGGGTTGCTGCAGAATGTGCGGGCGGGCGGGGCGGGAGGCGGCGTTGTGTGCGAGCAGTTTCGATAGATCAGGTCACAAATCTAAACATGTCCGAGGTGGTGGCGGGTAGAACTTACAAAGCGGCTGGGTGATTCGCTTCGTTTGTTACTTAGGTTCTGTGCTGAGTCAAATCGCGATAGGAACTCTCGCCTAAAGAGGAGAAGGGCGTCGGATCGTTTGCGGTTGGGTGACTTCGTGCGGCCGACCGATCGGGGCGGGTGGTCATGCGGAGCAAAGTATCGGGCTTGTGGAGGAAGTGTGGGTAGTGGACGTGGACTGCAACGGAGAGATGAGCGGTGGGCCGGGCGAGGGTCTGTCGTCGAGATTGGAGAAGGAGGGGGGTCGCGTAGCTGGGGGGTGTTCCGGAGCGGAGCTGCAGGAGTGAGCGGAGCGGGCGGGTGCGCGGGTGTACAGGAGACGTGGGGCGGAGGCGTTTGGAGGGGGGGCGGGAACGGGCTGAGGGGACGAGGGGAGCAGACTGATGATATCGCCTTGTGGAGGGGGGCGGCGGGCGGTAGCATGAGGGGTTTAAGAAGAGCCGCGGACCGGTCAGAGGGGTAGCCGCCGTGCGGTGAAGCGAATGCGGGCAACGACGGGGGGAAAGTGGGCTGCGTGCCGGAGGAGCTGTGGCTCAGAACGTGGCGAGACGGTTTCGGAGAAAGAGCGTACGGGGGAGGACACGCGGGTCGGCGTGGGAGCTAACGCGTCCAATGTATATCGCTTCATGACACGGGGTGTGCCGCGTTGGGAGGGCGCGGGACGGGCTACGTGGGTCCCAGCGTCGAATGGAGAGGAGCCTCACCCGGCCCCCTCGATGGTAATAGAAGCGGTTAGCGATGATCGACGTGGCGAACAGCTAGCGCGCCGACAGTAACGCGCTGTAGGGTGCGAGGAGATGGAAGGAGAAGCGCGTTAAGGCGTGCGCTGGAGTGATGATGTAGAGCTGGCGCTGAGGGAGACGGCGGGCCGAGGTAGAGCATTATAGAAGGTGCGCGGACGCGCGGTCGGGCGGGCCTAGAACGACAGAGCAAGGTGGGGAAGTCGATGCAACGGTTGGACGATGAGGCGGGCGTAGGTAGCGGTAAACGCAGGGCAAACGCAGTCACGAGGGGGACGGAGGGGCTCGCCGGGGCCGTACGCGCGTCGCCGGTGGGCGGTGCAGGAGAAGCGAGGGGGACGAGGGTGGTGCCGAACGTGCACGGGTCGGGGATGGATGAGGTAGCCGGGCGTGACAGAACAGGAGATGGTGGAGAGGCGAACGGAGCGCGGCCTGCGGGACCAACGGCGGGCTGGGGACCGTGGGGTCGCGTTGTGGGGGGCGGCTGGGCGGGCAGGCGCTGGGCCGTGCGCAGTGAGCGCGGGAGTGAAGGGGGGGAGGGGGACCGACGGCGGCGGTACCGGTGCTAGGCGGGTGCCGTGCGCTTACCTTGGGGGGATGCCGAGGTAGGCGGAGTGTCGAACGGGAGCGCGGTTGCGAAGAGGGCGGTCGAGCCTGAGGTGGTGTGCACGGAGGTAGGCGCACGATCCGTCTAGAGCTGCGGAACCCTGGCGCAGGAAAGGGACGGGGGCGGTCGAGGCGGGTTTCTCTGAGGGAGGCGGAATATACGCCCAGAGTTTAGGTTGGACGCGGGAGGAGAGCTTATCGAGTGTGAGAGGGGCGAGTGGTCGATGAGGGGGGGGGGAGGGGCGTCGCGGGGCTGGGCACGTAGCGTCGGGCGGGCAGGGAGTCGGCGGTCAACGTGCTGCAATGACCGAGAATGGAATGGGCTCATATGTACGCAGGGGGGCGTGGCGGAGCCGGTGTGCGATGGAGATAATGGGCCCGAATGAGTGTGGGCATCGGTAGATAGAGCTTAGCGGCCGTAGTATTAAGGCTTACGTAGACGCGACCGATGGTGTGACGCGAGTAGGAACGCAGTCGTGGCGCGGTGTGTGTATATATCCGTGGTCTGGTGGTTGGACGGAGGGGAAACCCGTGCGGAGTTTATGTGGGTGAGATGGAAAGGCTGCATCGAGTAAACGGTAAAGTGTAGGCCTGTCGAGGGGCTTTCTGGGGGCGAGAACGTGGGAGGAGTAACTCTAGGGGGCGAGGGTGCGGCGCGCCGATTGGCTCGAGCGCGAGGCGACCTGAGTGAAGATCAGACGCCGGGGCTCTGAGGGGGGAGGGCGGACGGTGCGGGACGGACGGAATGAAGAGGTAAATGCGTGCGTGGGTGGGGAGGAGTTATGGATGGGGCGGTGCGGCTCTCGATGCGGGTTGAGGCGATGCGCGAGCGGGACCGACGGGCCGATGCGGGCGCGTGTGAGAAGGTGTCGCAGAGTAGCCCGGGATTGCATGCGGGGCGGTCGGGGGCAGGTTGGTGAGGCGGGCGCAGAATGTGCGCGTGCGGCGGGGGCGGGGCCGGGCGGCGGGGGGACGCCGGGGGCCAGCCGCTGCCCCTGGACGATGGCGCAAACAAAAGATGCAAGCCTATTGTTAAAACGCTCGGGAGCCCCGGGTTGGGGTGGGCGGCGTGCGAGGCGGGGAAGGCGGACCGACTGCGGTGGAAGAGGGTGGGGGAGCGCTCTGCGGACGCGTTGCTGAGGCGGGATCCGAGCCGGGTCGGTGAGTGCGGGGGAGGGGCCTGGGGGGAGGCGCGCGTGTGGCGCGCGTCTCTGGGAGTTCGGACGGGTTCGGGATGGCCAGCCGTCACGCTGGGAGGGCCGGCGGCGAGTGCGCGTTCGCGGGCGGTTGCGGCTGGCGGGCACTGTGGGGGGCGCGAGGGGAGAGCGGTGGGGTGGAGGACGCGTCCCGCGGGGTGGGGATGGGCGGACGGGGTGAAGGGGGGAGCGTGCGAGCGGGTGGGGGAGCTAGGGCGGGGATGAGCGGGGGTGAGCGAGCGGGCGGGCGTAGCAGGCGCGGCGGGGCACTACAGGGGCGAGCGCTCGTGGTGGCAGGGCGCAGTGGACTGTGAGGGGCGCGACTGGATAGGGGCTGCGGGAGGCTGCGAGACGGGGGGGGGGGCGGTCGACAGTCAGCGGGGCGTGTTGAGCACGCGGAGTCTGGCAGAATAGGCCCGGAGGGCCCGCGCTGGGTTGCGCGTGATGTCGATACAGGTGGGGCGAGGGGGAGGGCGTGCTCCCGGGACGAGCGACGCGCGAGCGGGGGGCTGGAGAGGCGCGGCGGCGGGTCGTGTCGAAGAATCGAGGGGTCCTGGGGCGACGGGGCGCTGATACGGCGTCGACGGAGCGAAGGCGGCGCCTGGGCGGCCCGGCGGGCCGGAGATACGGGAGATCGGTGCGCGTTTCCGGAACCGACGGCGGGCGGGACCGTAGAGTAGTGAGCCGGCACGAGCCGTGCGCGGGGTGAGAGGCGAGACGGGACAAACCAAAGGGGCGGCAGTGCGCGGAGCGCCCGGGAGCGGCAGTCGAGGCGGCCGCAGCGGCGATGAGGGGCGACCTAGGGGGAGGCAACACGCGCCGAGACGAGCGGGAGGAAGAAGTGAGGGGGGCGTAGTAGGGCTCAAGAGACCAGTCGGAAGGAGCGAGGCGATACGAGGTGGAGGACGTGCGGACGTAGGCGGAAATGGTAATCACAGAGACGTCCGAGGCAGCCCGCACCTCGACTCCCTTCGGTCCGCGGTAGCGCCCTGCCGGCAAAAACGCGGGGAAATGCGCCCCGCGGACGCATGACAGAACAGTAATCGTGGAGTCCGTGCGTAAGCGCGAGCCCCCCGAAGGAGGACCAGAGAAACTAAGCGGGGTGACGGCAAGCACCGTGCGTGGGCCGTGCGGCGGCAGCGCGGTGGGCGCGGTGCTGCTGCGACGCCGATGTCCATAAGAGTCCGGCAGTAGACGTCCGGGCGCCAGATCGCGGCGTTCCCCGACGCCGACTGATTAGCGGTCTCGGGGTACTGAATGCCAGATACGCGTGCTAGGAGAGGTGCGCGTGGGACAACGAGGACGCGTCACGTAAAGACCGGCCGGGAGCCCTGGGGGGGGAGCTGCGGGGGCCGTGTCAAGCAGACCGACGGGGCGGCCGGGCGCGGGTCGGAGGGGTGACGGCGGGCGAGTGTCCCGCGATAGGAGGAGAGAGCGGGTCGTCAGTACAGCGGGGCCGAGCTGTTAAGTTAGGGGTAGCGTCGAGGCGGCGGTGCTTGGGAGAGGGACGGCACTACGCGGGATGATCGGTACGGGACGAGAGGGGTGCAAAGAACCGACGCGAGAACGCGCAACGGGCGTACTGAGGTGCGGCGGTGGCGTGCGGTCGGCCAGATTGGGAGCGAGTCGCATGCGAGGTGTGGAGGGAGCGATAATGACGGAGCGGTCGAGCGCGGTTTGGGGAACGGAGAACTTGCGCGCGTCGGGCCGGGCGAAGAGGGGGGCAGCAGGCAAGCGCGGCGCTCAATGGGGAGGCGGAGGTCGGGCCCGAGGCGGAATCGGGTTCGGCCTGGCGCCGAAGATGGCGGGGGAGGCCGGAAGGAGGTGCCCGGCGAGATCGCAGGAGGGAGTGGCGGGGCGGTGAGCGCGCGGCGCGAGGGGCGATACAGAGAGAAGCGCGGGGTGGGACGCACGGCGTCGTGGTGGTCGGGGGCTGCGGTGGCGACTGGCCGGGCTGGGGAGGTCGGAACGCGGCGGCGGACGATGGAGCGGAGTTCCGGACGCGGGCCGGGGTGGAGGCTGCGGTGTCGGCGGAAGCGGTCGAGACGGAGGCGCGCGCGGGGGCGGGTGGGGGACTTGGCGAGCGGGGGCGGGCTCGGACCGGGGTGCGGGCGGAGGAAAGCGTGCAGGGCGCGGGGTTAGCGGCTGCGCGTGGGACTCGGCCGGCGGCGTAAATCGACGAAAGACAAATGGCGCGTGGGGGGCACGTCTGGCGGGAGAGATTCGACAAGGATAGTGTAGCTTGTAAGACGTTGGCGGGAGATAGTGGAGGGGAGGAGGAAGCGAATATAGGTGGGTGGGGCCCAACGTGGAGACCTAGCGTAGCTGGCGAAGCATGGTACGAACCGTACGGGCAGGCGAGACGAGGGGGGCTGACTCTTGCGATCATACATATGAGCGTCGGGGGGCTGACCGGCGTGCGCAGCTGCGGTAAATCGAGTGGGGACGTGGGACGGGCGTGACGTTGGGTGGAGATGTGCGTGAGAAAATGAGTGGAGCGTGAAAACGGGTGGGAGTGATGAAGGGCGAGCCACGGGTCCGCGGGCTGCGGCAAGAGATGAGGGGGGGGGCGGGTACTGGGGGGAGGGGGGGTAGGCGGGTGGGGGGGGGGGGGGGGGGGTGGGGGGGGGGGGGGGCCGCGTGGGTGGGGGCGGTCGGGGAAGGCGCGTGGCGGGTGGCAACAGGCGACACAGCAGGAGGGCCGAGCCCGGGAGTCTTTGCTATAATCCCACACGCGAGTCGGGGGACGGCAGGGTGGCGGAAGTCGGGGTGGTGGAGCGGACGCAAGGCCGGGATAGGCCTCGAGGCGGCGGCGTAGGGGCGTTTCGGCTCGTGGGGGAAAGTCGTCGCGGGGCGGGCCTTAGCCTTACGATTACGCAAGAATAGGAGGTGGGCGCGTGACCGAGTGCGATGCAATCCGGTCTGGCAGAGCCCGCTCAGGAACAATAAATCAGTAAACAAGGATGTACGCGAGGAGGGATCGTGCGAGGCGCGACGGAGTCGCCCGGGTCCCGTGAGTGCGGGAGGAACAACACGAGATCGGGCGGGGGACTGGCGAGCGGGTCTCCGACCGAGAGGAGTAGAGTGAACCAGAATAGGATACTGATCGAGCGATAGATGCGAGCGGACCTGCGGCGGACTTGCGCAGATGAGGAACGTACGCGGCTGAGGGTCGGTAACGACTGAGGAGAGGACGCGGAGTGGGACCAGCAGTTGACAAGACCGCCGCTTGGAGACGGCGCGTTGTGAGAGTATGGGGGTTCGGCATTGAGAGCCCGTTAGCTACGATAACCGAGTTAAATGCGGGTCGAATGCCGGTGCAGTGGGGAGCGTCGGGGTGCATCGAGGGCGGAGGCTACGGAGAATGGCGACAAAAAGTCTCGGAAACGAAAACGCTAGAATGGGAGTCTCTAGACGTGGTGGGCGACTGGTGGGAAAGAGGGGAAGTGCGCCGCGAGTTTGAACCGCTGGGGTGGGTGGGAGCGCATATAGGGGCGTGGCTGATGACGGAGGAACGACGACTACGCGTGTTACTTTTACGTCCGTCGGTGGTCGGTGCGGAGGGAGGTCGGAGTAAGACGCGGGCGGCGCCTCGCCTGGGGGGGGCCCGAAGTGTGAGAGACGAGGCGCGGCGTCACTGGAGGATTGCAGCGAAAAGCGCGGGGGGGCGAGGGCGCGCTGGGGGGCACGGTAGAGGAGGAGCGGCGGGAGGTGGTAGAGATAGCGGTCGCGAGACAGGGGTGCGGACGGACGAGGACGATGGACCGCGGCGGAGGGTGCCTGAGTGCTCCAACTGTGAGGGGCTAAGAGACCTGCCCGAGAGGTGCAGGGTTGCTCTGGTGGCTTTTGTGGGAGGGACCGCCCACACGAGAGTCTCAGGGCCCAGTTGCCATACTCGAGGCAAACAGAGTCGGCTGAGCTATGGGCAGAGGCTGAGCTGTTTCCGGGCGTGGTGGGCTTTCTGGTCCGCGAAGCTCGAGCGGCCCGGTTGTCGAGGCCGGGCTGAGCGGAAGTTTTACTCGGAAGGGCAATGAGGGAACTTCTGACTCGGCCGGCGAAGGGGTGCGGGGCTCGCTAGCGAGGGGCAGCGCGCGGCGCGTGCCTGCGCCGTCACCGGACGGCCGGCGACAGAGACGACTTGCGGGGCCGGCTCCCGGCCGGTACGGGCGGTGAAGGTGTCTAGGCGGAGGGAAGAAGAAGCAGGGGAAAGTGATACAGCAGCGAAGAAGAGAGTGACGGGCGTTGGGAGCGCACGTGCCGGGCTGGTGAGTCCTTGACTTCCGAAGCTAGCAGCAGACGGCGAGGGAAAGGCGCGCAATAAGGAAGACCACGGGGCGGCGCGCGTGAGACGGATAGGGTGACGGGCTTAGGATGTAGGTTGGGACGACTGGTGTAGAGGCGACCGGGCGAGCTTGCTGACAAATCGTGGAGGCCGCGGACTCGTGTGGGGAATTGCGCGGCCTGCGCAGGACGGGCGAGTGGTAGGAGCGCGGGCTGCGCGCGGTAAGGGCCATTGCTGGGGGGGCCGTGTACTGCGCGCGAGGGCGGCGGGGGGGAGCGAGCCGGGAGCGCCGGAACCCAGGGGGGTGCAGAAGCTGCGGGGGGACCCGATAGCGGCGCGGGAGGCGGCGGGGTTTCGGCGGGTCGGGCGCGCGGGACAGGGTGGCCGAGACGCCGAAGTTCGGGAGCCGTAGGGGGGCGTGGGCAATATCGCGCGTGGAACTGGGGGCGGGCAGAGGTAGGTGAGAAGCTGGCGGGGTGGACGAGGGCGTAAGAGGTGAATGACTGCGGCGTAGGGGCAGGACGATGCGGCTGGTGTGCTGGGAGAACGGTAAATTGTACGGTAAGCGGGAACGAAATGGAGAAGGTCGGCATCGTTCTGGGCGCCGTCGGCAGCGAGGGGCACGGGGGTTGGGAGAGGAGGGACGGAAAATAGACGGAGCGGAGAGAGTGGTGCAGTCGGCAGAGAGTAGCGTTCAGCAGGTGGGGCGAGATGCGGAGAGATGCTCGGACGGGGATCTAGCAGTGGATTGGGAAGACCGCGCTGGGAGGGACTGTGTGTCTTGTGTTGTAGTTAGTCGACGTTGAAGTAGCGGTAGAATCCGTAGGGGGTGTCAAGGGTCAGAGGTTTCAGGTAGGACGTGGGAAGCGGGTGGACAGGGGCGGGGGCGTCCGGATGGTGAGTGCACGGGGACGGGCGGGCGCGACCGAGGATGCCGAGCGGCACGCCGAAGTTAGTCGCGGAGGGCAGCGAGCGGAACTACGTGCGTCGTGGCACGCGGCGGACGGGGGTCCGGTTCGCTAGGACGGGCCAGGGCCTACAGTCGCCGAATCGGGAGCACACAGAGCAACCAGTTGCTGTACATGAACACGCCTGCCGGCAGGATCGCAGAATAGTCCGAATTGATTATAGTTATTCAATGAACCTCACGGCGTAACATAGAGAAGAGCTGAATGATACCGGAAGCTATATCGAGCCGGGAACGGACGGAGGCGAATTTACGCGGCAGTCGGGAGCGCAGCTGGGAAGGCAGAGGGCCGCGGGGGTCTGGCGGCGGGGAGGTCGTCTCGAAGTTCGGCGGGCGCGGCGGACCGGTTGAGGGCGAGGGGGCAGCTCCACGCGGGCAGAGATTGTGGGTCGATAAAGACTGACGCTGAATCTGATTGCGTCCTTTTGGAGCTATATGGTACCGGCGGGCAGTCGGCGTGACGGATGGTTGAGTCGCAGGATGTGCACAACAACGGGCGCACGCAGTGTTCACGAGTACGGCCTAGTGACAAAATCAGTAGGCCCGTAGGGTCTGGTCGTCGGTCCCCCCGGCGGATGGGGCACATTCTGCCCGGGGCAACAGCATTAGACCGCGGTGCGGCTCAGGATCGCGGGAGGCGAGGCTGTTTGTTGAGCAGGGGCACTCGAGGCCGCGGTTGGCTAGTAGAGGGCCGGGATCGAGACGAGGGCGCTCGGATCGAGATCAGGCCGGTGGAGGTGGTCGAACGCAGCGTAGGGGGATGCGAGCGGGTGGGCGGCGACCGGGTAGAGTCGGAGGCAGGCATGCCAACATAGGTAAGAGTGCCCTAGCAAACACATGATCCTCAACACTAACGCTAGATTTTCTGCGAAGCACCCGCAAAGCATAGTGAATAAATATAATCTACTAATGCATAATGTGGAATCTATCTTGTGGAAAATATTACGAAAGTAAGGTGACAAGAAGCGGCGACTAGCGTAGTATTTCTGTCGTGTTGTGATGTGAGGACTAGGGCGGCGGTGACAGAGACGTCGGGAGCAGGCAGGGAGTGGGTGCGTCGCGGCTACAGGGTGGCGGCGCTCGCGGACGACCGGGGAGACGTGGGCTGTGTCGAAGGGGAAGAGTGTGTCAGGGGGTGCGGGGGAGGGGCGGGACGAGGCTAACAGCGGGAGAGGCGGTCGGGCGTAGGTGAGGCGACGGCGCGGAGGGAAAGCGGGCGACGTGCGTCGGCGCGGGGGCGACGGCCGGGGGCTGGCAGAGGGGTTGGGGTAGGGTCGAGACACGCGGTACTGGAGTCGCAATAGGACATAGCGGAACCTGGAGAGGAGGCGACTCCGAGTGCGAGTTGCAATGGGCGAATGTGGCGCGAGCGTGCGATGGGCGGGGCGGAGGGAGGCCGTGAGTAGGGAGGTATAGCAGAAGGTCACGGGCGGGGGTTAGAGTTTGGCTGTAGCCTGGGCTGTCAGCCTGGTGGGGGGGCGAGCAGGATGATGTTGTCGGCAGCAGACCCGCGGAAGCCACGCCGAACGGCGGGAGACTATGCCGGCTGCGAGGGGGGTGCCTGGCATGACGGCAGAGTTAATGAAGGGTTTTGTGGCGCCGACGAAGACCAACTTGGGTTTGGGAGTGCGCAGGGCGGCTAATCGGGGTGGGCGAGCGGATGTGAGGTTGCGCGGGCCCGGGGACGGTGCAGAGGCATGTACGGGCTTCTCGCGCAAGGTGGCCCGCGGGTTCCTGATGTGGAAGTCGGAAGATGGGTGTTGTGATGAATATGTTCAAAGCCTAAACCGAAAGCATTTGCCGAGCGGAAGCCAAGAACAGAGATGCTATCAGAGCATGCGGTACGTGGTGTCAGGGGGGGGCGCGAGGAGCAATAGGGTGAGGGTAGGTCACGGTGAAAGGTCGGTGGGCGGGCGGAAGGAGGTCGCGAGAGAAGACGCAAACTAAGCGCCCGGGCTGGAATTCGCGGGGCGGGAGTGGGTGCCGTGTGCTGAGGGGGGAGAGATCGGTCGCCGAGGATAACGCTGGAGTCGGGGGCGGGGGCTGGAGGTTTGGCTTCGAGCTTGCGGCCGTCACGCGTGGATGGGGGGGGCGCCGGGTCCATGTTGAAGACGTCTGCGTTACTACGCGGCGTTTAGTAATAGACGTTCACGCCAGGCGACGCAAGCGCAGACGCGAGCGAGCATAGCCGGTACTGGGGGATCGATCCCACACGAATGGAGGCCGTGGCGCGGTGTGGCGGCGAGCGTGGAGGCATGAGTGGCGGGACCAGGCCAGTTCCTGCGGGTGCCGACATTCTCTGTTCGTGCAGTTTGCCCGTCAAGATCGCAACCCTGTCGGACGACGGGGGCTATGGGCGCAGTGTGGGAGGGGCCCGGCGGCGCGCGCGGTTACAGCTGGCGGTAACAACGAGTGCGCGATCAAGGTCGCTCCGTGGGTGCTCAATCGTGGCTCCGCCACAGAGTGTGAGGGAAGTGGAGGTACCCAAACTTAGCTGGGCCGTAGCCCTCATCCCTACCTCAATGACTCCAACGAACGAGGAGGCGAAACAGCAGCAAACACAAAACATCCAACCCACCATCTGGGAGCCATCATGCGCATCAGCTCGTGCCCTCCATGGGCGTGGGCTGCGAAGGAGGGGGGACCGCAGAGTTTGAGCGTCCAGCACGGACGGTGTGGGACCGGAGTGAGGCTCCGAGCATCGCACATACGGCGCGGCGCGTAGCGCGGAGTAGGGGGCGGCGCGGCTGCGATGCTGGAGGCTGCGGGCTTGCGTGGCCGACTCAGCGGGAGCACGGGGGGCAGGGCGAAGACAGCTGGAGAGGCGCGAGGAGCTACGGACCGCAAGCGGGGTCTAGCAGCGGGGGCGTAGAGGGCGGCATCCGTTACCGAAGCGAGCTGAGTTCTGGGTTCCCCAGACCCCGACAGGCCACGACACGCGGCAGGGACTGAGCGGCACGAGACGCATGTCCACAGTGACTGCGGCGTCCCACCGGCCGGGTGCGGCGGGCGCCGACACGCGAGGCGCGGAGGGCGCCCGGAGGGTGGCGGCGGCGTCGATCAAAACCAACTTGGCGGCATGAGCCGGCCCGGATGCCCGTGGGCTTCAGCGGAGACGCGGTGGGAAGAGCCCAAGTCCCCCCGTGACGGCGACGGTCGCCAGGCAGTCGATGACCATATACGGGGCCGCAGCTGGTCGTCGCAGGGGCTCGACGCGAACGCCGAGGCGTGTGGCGATTCGCGGCGCACGGACGTGGCGGGTTTGTGGGCGGGGGCGCGCGGACGGGGGTGGAGGAGGGGTCGGAGGCCGGAGGGGAAGCGAAGGAATGGAATGAGGAGTAGATGGTGTGGAGGTGGGGGTGGGGGAGTGGGGCGCGGTGCGCGGAGTCGGCAGCGCGTAAGGCCGTAAGAGGAAATCGGCGACCGGCGCTGGAGCTGGAGCCGGTCGGGTAGGACTGCGGGGGCGTCAACATGCTGAAGTAACTGCTAAGGCGATGGAGCTGGGGCCAGGCTAGCTGCCGTGTGCGGTCACACGGGGGGGGGATGCGGGAGCGGGATGGGGAGAGCGGCCCGGCGGCCGCGAGCTCCGCGGCGTGGGACGAGCGATACGCTGCGCCAGACGGAGAGCTCGTCGCGGCGCGCGGGCGCCGGGCGCGCGAAACCTCAGAGAGGGAATTTAGCAACCATAGAACGTAGTACAAACATGATGCCGGGGGCGAGGACGGACATGCTTGGATCGGCGGAGCTAACACTGTAGTTGTCCTAATTTAGATCAGTCCAGTAGAACATGTAACTGGATGTCGCTCCCGTCCGCAGCGATGCGTGATTAGTCGACTTGTACGAGGCGACCTGGGGGAGGTGCGCGGGGCGGGGAAGGGGCGGTAGTTGTTGGAGGCAGGTGCCTGATGTCCTACAATTTAATAGGAAGCGGAGACGCTTGAGTGATGCGATTAGTATCATGTCATCAGAGTCCAGAGCGACTCTAGTAGGTTCCTAACGTGCGGGCGGGCGCGCCGCACAGGTATAGGTATGGATGGAGACGGAGAAGGGGAAGTGGCGGGCGGGGGGCAACGGGAGCGGGGGCTAGGTCGGGCGCGGGCGAGTGGAGCGCGTCGGACGAGAGCAACACAAGCACACAGGAAGGAGGGGGCGGGAGGGCGTAGATGGGCGTGCGGAGGAGCGGTCGGAGGGGGGTGCGGGAGGCGCGTTCCGGGGAGGGCGTGGAGGGCCGCGTACGGGGGACCGGGCGCTGCGGGGCGAGCAGTTGGGCGCAGGTAACGAGTAGAGAGGTGGTCCCGGATACCGCTGCCTCTTAGAGTGCTGTACAGATCAAGAGGACGGTAGATGTCTGGCGGGCGAAATAGGGGCGAGAGGGGGTGAGTGGCACCGTTCAGAGAGAGAAACCGGTTTGATCGGGCTGTCGAGCGGTCAGCATGGCGGATGAGCGATGTTCAGAGGTAGAGCTGGACTGCCGCGGTGTAACCGAGTAAGCGGAGCGGGAGTGGGACAGAAGGATTATCGTCTAGGTAGGTGAAGATGGGACACGACGAGCGGATCGCGGTCGAGTAAGATGCGATCCTGACCACGAAGGTACCAGCGGGAACGGACTGAGGAAAGTTGTAGGATGGGGGTCCGTGTGGATGAGGTGCGCGAAGACTCCAGTGGACGGCGTTGTCGAAACGTACGTGTACGTCCTGCGGACCTGAGACTTGCGGTGGCGGGGGGGTGTGGTCAGGGGGGGCGGGTGCGCGACGAGATAAAAGGTCTTACTTGCTCCGCTTACCTGTTATAGATGCGTCGGTTCGTGTGTCAGTGGTGTTTGAGAAGGCAAGCGGGCCGAGGCAGCCGTTGAGTTTTGAACTGACTAGGCTGGCGTAAGCTGGTCGGCGTTCTCAGGGGAACCCCGGGACGGGCGGTGGCGCGGGCCGCGGGCCCAGGCGGGCGATTCTGCATTTGCCGAAGCCATACGTTGTGGTTGCGAATCGGTCTGCTATGTTTGCATGGGCGATTGGGTTCTGCAGCGAGAAGAGAGGGTGTAGCTAGCATGTTCCTCTGTGGTCAGTGGAGGCGGGGGTTGAAGGATCGCAGGGGCCTGCTGCACTGTCCCGGTGCACATACTGTCGAGCGGAGTGTCGCCGGCTAGCCGGAGATGGTAGGACACGAGGACGTGATGGCGACGATGCGCGGTTGGGGCGATGGGCCGCTCGCGTAGGAGGACGAGAACGCGGGGACAAGGCGAGGCGAAGCAGACTCCGCGCGACTCGGAAGAGCGCGAATATACCAAACGCGGCCCTGCGGATTTGTGAGCCTGCGAGGACCCCAAGCTGATGGGAGCTCAAACACAATCGACAGCAGCCCGATGCCTATGAGAGCGGGGAAAACTGAGCGGCGAATGTCGCGCCTGGCACGCAGACGAGGCGGTGCTGGGCCAGAGAAGGAGTGTGTGGACGCAGGCTCGACGGAGACGAACCTGGTACCAGAAGCTCAGGGACGGTCGCGTCGCCAGGTAGACGTGTGGGGTTCGAGATAAAGGGCTAGGCGCCAAGTACGATAATCAGGTGAGCCTGTGGGAAACAGAGGGCAAGAGGGAGAGGTTGCGCTGTCGGAGGGGTGGGGGGGGCGAGAATATAGACGGGGCGGTAGAGCATAGTGGTGTATTGCGCTCCTGGCGGAAAGGACACTCAAGTAACCGAATGGGCGAGAAAATGTTCTACTAGTGGGTAGTCGTGGAATAAGAGAGGGGCAGGGCACGAGCAATGTAGGGGAGCGTGAGGCGACAGACGCAAGATGCAAAGGAAGAGCGAAGTAAGAGGTGATACGAAGTTGCGTCGAGGCGGAAGATGTGATTGCTGGGGCCGAGTCTCCGGAAGCGACGGTGATTGCGGCAGTACGCTGGGGTGCGAGGTCGGGATCTGAAGTGTCCGGTAGCGCCAGTGACGGCAAGCCCGGTCACGCCGCAGTCGGGGCGGAGAGAAGGAAAGACAGAGTGTCGCGAGAGGCGTATCAGGGACGGGCGCGCGAGAACGCCTGTATCCTGTTCGGTAGACTGTATGTTGTAGAGCGACGGTGGTGTAGTCTGTGCCGGTGGAGTCCAGCCCATGGGGGAATAGCCGGTGACAACTTATATGGGGGTAAGACGAGTGTCGGCGCAGTGCCAGGTCTAGTTAATGAGCACAGCTAGGCGTAGTCGGCTATAGTGACCGCGGCTGCGGTGGAATCGGCAGTGGGATAGGGACGGTGGTGTAGAGTGATTGTCGACCCAGTGCGGCGAGTCGCGGACGCGATTGATGAGACGCGGCTTTGCGATCGGCGGGGCGGCGTCGCTGAGGGTGTGGGGCCTTTCTGCGCCCGCGCGCGATCCTGCGGCGGGCGGAGGGGGGAGGCGAGGGGATGGAGCTCGGCCCCGATAACGAGCGGGCCATGTCGGTCCGTCAATGGAGGGCGTACGCAGGCGCCCGTTGCAGGCGGAGGCGCGTTCCGAGCAGAGCGGCGCTGCGGGGGGCGGGGGGGGGAGGAAGGTGAAGCCGGCGCGCTAGGCGGTGAGGTATGCCGGGCGGGAGACCGGGGCCGGGGCGGCGGGGGCGAGGCGGTGCGGGGGACACGAGCTAGCGCAACACGTGAAGAGAGGGGAAGGAGACGGAGCGACGCTGGGAGGCAGGGGCGAGGGCGCCCGGTCCACCAGGCGATCGTGTGCAGAATCTTAGCTGCCTGGGCGCCTCGGGGGGGGCGGACAATCGACTTTGGCGAACGGCGGGCACTAGCGAGGAAGTGCGTCCCTGGTGGGATGGACGTGGACCACGATGCGCGATTCAGGACTGCGGCTACGCTCGTCGTAGCGGCCGCTAGACCTTTAATGTAAGTCCGTACGACTCAAGACCCGGTGCAAGGACAAGGTCTTGTGATGTTCCTGCGGCGTGCTGCGCTCCGCAGGAGTAGCGAAAGCGAGAGCGTGGCGGGAGACGGCATGGACGGGGACGGCAAGATGACGTCCGGCCCTGTGTCAGTTGAAACGCAGAATGAGTTTGCAGATGGGAGTCATCGCGCCGCCTATCAACGTGTCTAAGCCGCGTTAGGCCTGGACGCGCAGGCAGTAACAGAGTGGATAGAGTGCGATCGGCTGTACTGAATGACAGCTGCGGGGGAATCATGTGCTTTAATTGAGATATAGACACGGCCGGGAAGGGGCTAGACAGCAATAACAGTCGGGCAGCCGGCGATAGATGTTGGGTGTAGCACGACATTATATGCTTTTGACACGGATCGGCTCTAGGCCAGGAACCACATCTGACATAGTGACGAGCACCACCGCACGTTTGAGGGGAGTCTTGAACACCAAGGAGGGGGATGCAAGCGAAGATCACGCAGAACGACTAGCCGCAGCACGGATGGTCAGTTACCGAATAAGATAATCTGAATGCCATGGTGGAAATCATAGGGGGAGCCGGCGCATGATGTGACCGACGAAGAAGATATCGTATGATGAGAACAAATTGACGCGATCACGAGGCACTAGGAGTCGTCCAACGGAGTGCCGACCAATGAGAACGTGCGTTGTGCGCCTAGACGTTATCGATGTTGTCAGTCATTGAACATTATTTATCTGTTACAATAACTGAAATGGAACGTGTTAAAACAGATAGCAAGAACGGACTAACGTTTCCGGACTGAGTAGCGAGCGTGTTACTAAAATCAAGAGTTCGAAAGGGAAGACGGGAAGGGGAATATGATAAGAATTAATCCATGGAGGTGAGAAGAGACAGGTTAATGACTACTCTGATTACAGACAGTGTAAACCGCGCGAAACGGTCGAGAATGCATGACAGGAAAAGTACAGCTGAAAAGGCATGGCAAACGATCCTAAAGCGTGTGAAGGACGGGCTATGGGATGTGAGGGTGACTAGACAGTACTATTCCAGCTACTAGCGTGGCCGCGGAGCACACGAAGGCATGGTGATCCGCCGTTCACGTGGTTAACGAGCTTCTCGGACGCTGGGCGACGACGCGCCAGCCAGGCGCGAAGGCGTAGGCAGGAGGGCCGTCGGCGGCGGGCTGTAGCATGTGCTTCGCCGGTGGAGAGTCCGGGCGAGTGCCGGCGCGCAGGGAAATGGGGGGTACGAGTGCCAGAAATACTAGATTTGTACCAGCGAGGGCAGCGCAAGTTAGCAAGGCGCGCGAGATGAAGAGAGGGTGAGCAGCGCCTGTGGCTGGGGGCCGACGGCGAGTCCACTAGAAGAAGGGACCGTAAGTAGGGCAATATGTATTAAGTAAAACAAGAGGCCGTAAGAGAACCGCATATAAGGGCAGCGTGAGCCGAGATGTGCGTGATAAGTGTGTGCTGAGCATAGTTAAAGAAACAATCCAATTAGTCGTTCGACAGTGGCACGGGGGAGTGGATATGAGCGGGAGCGAAAGGACGAACCCATGTGGACGGCAGGGACTCGACACGATCGACGTGACGGCGATATGTTTCGGTTGACCAGTTAGAGCCCATGATGAGTTCCTAAAGGGTGGACGTGGGAGTCATTTGGTAGATTCTGTAGGGGCGCAAGCAGTCGTGCGTGTAATGGAAGCAGAGGGCGAGCCAGGGCAGGAGCAAACGCGAGCCTGGCGGAGAGCGCGTGCGACGGGAGCGGGTGCCCTCGCGATATCAGCGTGCAGGGTTGATTATTAGGGCTGTAGGGTCAGAGTACCACAGGATCCCTGGCAGTGACGTGGAGGCAGAATGGTTGATTGTTAACAACGCGTGGCTGTACAACCGCGAAAGAAACAATCCAGAGTGTAACAAGCTGGAGCTGCTCGTCAAGCGTGTCAGAGGTTTTCGACCGAGAGGATAACGACCGATGCCGGTCATGCAGGAGCCCTTCGGGCTGACTGTTCGCATGGCAGGCAAGCGTGAGTCAAGCTGAGCGGGATTGAAGGCGTGCTGCAGCCGTCGGTGAAGCGAGGTCTGAAAGCGGGATGGAGATGCGGAAAATAATGTTTGTTTAGGGTTGCAGTCTTATGCATTAAAAAAACATCGCCTTGTCATTTCTATCAATCAGCAATATGTCTGAGTATGTTCGTAGAACTCGATAGTGAGGTCGAGGGTAATGCGACGCTATTCCGAGTAAGGAATGAAACAGCAGCGTGCTAAGCGTAGCGGAACCTCGTGCGACGAGGTGGAATGTGAGTAAAGTTTGATACACGTGCAAGGTTAATCAGTATTAGGGAGCGGAGTGGTACCGGAATGCTAGATATACAACTCCGAATGTGTATTTCATATCACAATAGGCAGGGCGGATGATCGCCGCTGCGAGCGATTAGAACAGGAGTGCAGCGTCGCTGTCTAACATGATAATGGCAAAAAAACTATAAATATTACCCGGTTGCGGCCGTGGAACAACATAGTGTGCGTAATATGGTCGCGTGGATTACGTATGCGTACGAGAGTAAACGGAGTGGAGCGAAGAGAGGGAGTGAAGGATGGCCCATCGGTTCTAGCTCACTTACGTTCTATAGGCGAAATTGGCGAAGAACGCAGTGCAGGATGGGGAGAATAGTTATGTTATGGGATCGCCGGCAGGGAGAAGGGAGAAGAGATTCTGCGTTAGGAAGCGAACAGTAGCTACGGGGTACTCCGAGTTGGAATTATACACGCGGGTGGAGCGCCAATCAGGACCGTTGGTGCGAAGTCAGGGACTTCGGGGCGCTGGGCGGGTGACCGGAGGGTGGTTTTCGTAGAGGGCTTGCCGGGGCCGAGGGGCTGATAGGAACATAGGGCGGTTGCGACGCCGGTCGAGCCAGGCGAGAGAGACGCGGCTTTCTTCAGACGCAAAGGATGAGCGAGGCGGGTGACAGAGAGAGAGGGCCATCGCCACGCCGCAGATGCGGGGCTAGCTAAGACGAGTTGGCCACACCGCGGTGGTGGTCAAACCACACCAAAAATTTGCATTTACATCGAGCTCTCATTATACACTGGCTATTTTTGGTTTTGTGCAGGCAATCACAGCAACAGAAAGGGGTCCCTTTATTACAGAGGTCTTGGCTAAGAGCTTTGACAGATCAGACAATGCACACAAAACCAAGTAATAATGTTGCCGCGGGGCCCTGTAGAAAAGATATTCATTAACAACAAAAACTATGCCACAACTGTAAAACTGAACTCAATTATCAGTCTCCAACAGGGGATACGAATTATACAGCCTCAGTGGAGGCTGTAATGTTGATGACTCAGAGTAGGACTTGTTAAAATATATCATTTTATCACGACATGACAGACGTACACCATCAATACGATAAACAAGTATCTGAGCTTGTTCACTAATTTAATTATACATGTAGATATGCGCAATAAAGAAAATAATCGCATGTAGACGCGAAGTAGGAGTAAACAGACGGGAGCGTGCCCGCCGTGGGATACTGAAACATATCAACAGTAGGAACGCGAAGTGTTTGGTACTCCACTTCGAGAGACGATAAAACATCAAGTAATGAGCCTTGGTTAATAGCGTAAAGCTTTAATACCTCGGAGCGCAGAGGGGGTAGTCGTTCGAGTATTCGCCGGTTAAGCGCGGGCTATCGTTCGCAAAGAAGCCATGTTGATCCTTCACATGAACAAGCCGAGATTTCCACGATAAGGGAGAAACCGTGAGCCTTTTGATGCAGCGTAATTTGGGCGCTTCGATATTGAACGCGCGAAGCCGAATTCTGACGGGCCACTTTAGTCCCCGAGGAAGAGCGCGGGCGCAAGGCAGATATTAGATTGAAACAGTTTCTAAAAGAGCGCGACAGAGATACGTTAAGTCGAATGAAGTGCGTGGGAATTATTTGGTAACCGATGGTGAGGCGCTTGTCACAACTAGTAAATACTGCTTAAGGGAGAGTACAAAAGTAGGGTAGACGAAAGGATCGCGGCGGCGAGCCGCCTAGAGTAAGCGTAGGGCGCGTTCGTCTGGAACAGGCGTGGATATTTAATTTATAGCAAACAGGACGCGACCGATGACTCCGCGAAACAGACAAATTTTTTCAGAGGCACGATCTATCCCGATCGGCATTCAGAGACTTGATACGTGGGTATCGAGAACATCAATACGACTAAAGTGCACCAGCTCACGGAGAACGACGATGTAATACAACGGTCCGAGATCGATAACAGCCGGCGTGCGTTCGGCCTGGCCGGGACAGCGACGGGTGATAGTTGGCGGTGTCACGTCGTAATAGGAGATGGAGCGTAGTAGCCTGAGACGGTCGAAAAAGGATGAAGAGAAATAACGACGTTCTATACCGAAGTATCATCTCTGTATTTCTCGTCGGCAAGAGCGAGGTCGCAGGGTATGTTGGAGTTCTCGATGGCGGGCAGGGGGGATGACAAGGACGTAGCGATCGCGAGAGCACTATGCTAGCTTGCCCTGGGATGGGCGAGAGCATCCGTGTATTGCCGTGATTCTCTAATCGTAAATCGAGAGTGCGTGCTGGTGGACGACGCGCGTCTGAGCTTCGGGTAGAGCGTATCAGCTGACAATGCCGAGACCGGACTGGCCAGGGGTATTTAATCGGAGTGGAAACTGGTATAGATACATGAGGTTAGATGACTCTACGACTGATACAGTGGCAAGTCGTTAGCGTAAAGGGGCAGACGAAAGGTGGATACAGGTCCGGAAGAAAGAGCGAGAGGTATCAAGCGTATGAGAATATGCAGGAAGGCGAGTGATTTGAGGGCATGAGAGCATAAATCGAGTGGCAGTGTTCGCATATCTGTTATATGATGTGAAACAAGAGGGTTATCCATAGGAACATCGGGCATATGTGCCCATCATGTCATGGTGCGGGGCGCGCGGTCGGCGCGCGTACATGATTAATATCGGAGCGCGACTTTCAAGTGTGTGCCCGAATGGGACGGGGCGACGGTGGCGCATATAGTAGAACAGGGTAGCCCGGTCGGAGAACCCCTAGTAGCCCTGCCTAGGGCGCGAACCAGGCTAGGTGCGGTCAGCCGCGGGACGGCGCGAGGAAGGCGAGCTCAGCGCTGCGCGACATTCTTTACCGAGCAGAGTGCGATATTTCATATAAAAGCAGCATCTTTGAAAAGACGAGCAAGTGCAATAGTTTAGACCTGGGAACAAAACGGCCAGACGCGGTCACACACACAGAACCAGATTCTGATTTGTTATCGTCGTGAGCGGTGAGCACATTGGTAGAGGTTCACGTTTAACTGTAGTGGCGAACGAGCGTGAACTCGACCACGGCCGAGAATATTAAGAGCCTGAATTTCTTGCGAACGATGAGCATGAAGAGCGGCGCATGTCGCGCCAATATGGTACGACACGAGCACCTGTAACTCGTGTTGTTGAAGTTACTGTATGAGAAGGTGTGTCACGGAGCGATTCACTGACTGAGGTCAGATGGGGTACGATAAAAATCAACATGACGCTGGGTCCAGCGCGGCGCCGCGGGCGCTCTTTGCGGCGTCGACGCGCGGCAGAAACACAGACGCCAGCATTGAAGCATGGCCTTGACTCGGTAAATGAGAAAGCGGGACATAAGAGCGATATATTCGACAGTAATGGAAACTGCTACTAAGTGTGACCCTGGAGGCATGGACGGAGGGCGAGAGGAGTCAGGAATGGGTGGCCCAGTGTGCTGTGAATTGTAGTGCGACTGTCGCGTCGGGTCTCATCGAGAGGGAGGGCGCGGACGAGGATGTGCCTTACGTTAGTCAGTAAGAAGCATGTCTAGTGCACGCCGCGCCGGGGGAGGGCAGCGTAAGTAGCGAATGTCTCTTGAGGGTCTATAACTGAGCTACGCCGATAAGGGGGCCTAGCGGCGACAGGTCGCTGGCTGGCGGTCCAGCTCCGGCCGTTCAGAAGCGTCGCGGGTAGGCAGGGATGGGGTGGACTGACAGTCGGGGTAGGTAGGCGCCGCTTTGAACAAGTGGACGACTTCGCTCGCGTTGCACTCATGTTTACAGCGGTTGAGTGATCGAGTGAGGCTGTATGTAGGCTGGCTGCCTACGCGGGGGGGCGACGGGAGCGGTGGGGGACCGTCGGGTGCGCATGTGAGACCGTCGCTCGCATTCACCAGACAAGAGAGGCGTCAGTGAAGCACGATGGAGGGCTGCGCGGTGCGGATTGGCATACCGCACGTGAGCCGAGTCCGGTCGGGCTATCGCGAGCTGCTTCGCTGTCATTCAGGTTGTCGCCGGGGTCGAGACCTCGTCGTTCCCTGGGACGCAGATGCTTGAAATACGTGAACTCAAGTCTGTCCGCTGCGGGGGCGGGACGGACGTTGTGGCGCGCGGGGCGCGCGCTAGGTGCAAGGGGCGCCGAACGCGGCCTGAGACATGTCCACAGTTCGGAAGCTTAGCTTTTCTTGCCGCCTGAAGCTCCAATGAGCACACGGCATAGGCAGCCCCGGCGAGGGTGGTCGTCAAGAACGCCAGCCGCCGCGCGAAGGCCATACGCGCGGCCGGGCTGGCGGCGTGACGTGACTCGACCCCTGCGCGGTATAAGGGTTACCGGCTCGTGTGCCCGTCACCTAAATAAAAATTTCGACAGGCTATTCCGGATGAGCGGACAGGGGACCTCTGGGGTCGCTCGCGCTCTCGAGGGAGAGCCGCTACGTATCCATGCTCTTGGCGTGCGCCGCGCGCTTGTGTCCACGCAACGTGGACGAGGATGCCCGAAGACTGGATCACTGTACGGCCATAAGTAGACGACAAGGTGCCACGTGTGCGCCTGAAGGAGCTCGAGTCTGCCTGAAGGTGACTGAGAGCGTGACGGAGCGGGAACGTGTGTGTGAGGGATCCGACGCAAAATTGTGGGCTTGTTTGGCACAACGCGCGTACCGGGCAGTGGGAGGGGTACGTTGCGTGAGGGTGTCTGCGAGAAGTTGTTCGTCAAAGGAAACGGAGATCCGAGGAGGAGACGGTTAGTCCCCTGGCTGAGAGACGGCGACCAGCAGCGAACGCGGCCGCGCGTCAGACACTCAGACCGTCGTATTGCTAAGCCTAGGTAGCACGTTTAATTTTTTAAAACTTACTACCTAAATATATAGCCGAGCTAGCATCCTGCAAAAGAAGATAATGGCCAGCAAAACACTCGCGCTTGAGAAGTGATCAATACTTATATAGTTTGAAATGCCAATATTTTTACATATCCAGAGAGTAGTGATATTCTTTTGCACTCTTCAGTCAAAGCGTTCGCCTGATGTCCTAAATGTTATATGAACATCGTGTGCGATAAAAGCCTGATGAAGTTGTGAAAACCAAATGTTTTGAAGGGCGGCTAGCAATGTCTTGACACGCAATTTTAGCTTATTTTAATGTGTTTTTTGACGAGTGTCGATGCGAGTCAGCCATAGATTGCAGACGTTAATCAAGGAGCAAGTTTGTGAGAGAAGAAGACTGCAAAGACACACTAGCCGCCATAAGTTAAGGTTAAAGTCGGAGCCGTTTCAATAGGGTCCCATATTAATCTCTGCGATTTTCGAGACAAAGATAAGAAAATAGCATGAAGTGTTCTAGTCCACGAGGCGATCAACATGTAAATTATTTTCTATTTATATCGATTATTTTTTCAGCCTTGTATTGAATGATGTTGTGTTGCTGCGCCGGTAGAATGCACCATATCATTTGTCCTGCACCCATGAACGCAATCTGGCCATCGACGGGGTGAGTCGCTTATCCTCCATATTTCCAGACGCTTCGCCGTGAACTCTTTAACATCTTTTTATATGTAGATTGACCTGATAATAACCACGATTCTCTTTGCTGCTCAACGTACTCATAAGTTATGTATAGGCTGCTTAACTGCGAGAGACAAGATGAAAACGAGGAAGCAGAAAACAAGTATGCTTGTCTTGTTCTGCAAGTCCAAACGTAATTTCGACACGACGCTTATCCTGTAGCCGGTTTAAATAACAATAGTGCCCATGTTACTTTAGCTTTGAATGTTACTCATGAAGAGAACACTCGAGTTATATTATTTAGCACTGAACCAAGTTTAGGGGTTGCGATATATTAATCGTACTAATGACATCGAAATATCGTATAAGTTACTTGTACGATGATGTGCGCCGCTCCGATTACGACACTCTTGTCGTCGCCCGGTGTCTGGAAGGTAACGCGATCACTCGGCCGGCCGCCGGTCACCGGCGCGGTGTCGGAACGGTCGGGGCGTGTCACAGCACCGCGCCTCAAGGTGCCAGTCGAACAATGCAAACTGCCCATGCATGAGGTCGGACAAAAAATAGATGTTGATATCGGAGGTGTGTGCCCGGACACATATTTGTAAACGCTCACGTTTCGTGGGTAAAGAAACAACGGGACGACTTCTGATTCGGAAGCTTTGTAAAAAGTATTGGAGACCTGACAGGAGTGAAGGCGGCCAGGGGAGCCGGCTATGGCGTCGGGCCAAAACAGTTTGTTTGTAGCAGTCATCACCACAATCAGGGCTTGGTGTGCGCAGGCGGGGTCGAAATGAGCGGAACTATCAGGGCCTGGGGCTGTACAGTGTAATGGTATCGCCCGCTAGTGCGAGAAATACATACGAGACACGTCAGAGTGCAGTAAATATACTTGACACGAACATGCTAAAGCGACTGTAACAAAAACAGTAACTGGGTACTGGCTGTGTACCTGGTGTGCCTGTCTCGGTTGGCCATACGATCGGTGCTAGGCGACGCGGAGCGCGCGATGTGCGAGCCTGTGCTGTCGAGAGTAATTCCGATGCTTGATCCATACGGCCGGAGGGACTGTATTTCAACGGTTATCTGCGAGCGGAAGTCGCATAACGTGTCGCGCATCGGATCCGGATCTACTAAAACAGAGAGCGTTAGTCCGGTACCGTCGTATAAAACGACGGTCGCCGGAGGCGCGTGAGGCCGAGCATGAATTTTGTTATCGTAAAAACCGGCATGCGCAAGGGCCGAGAGACACCGTCCGACTGAAAGCGTCTGAGCGAGCTGATTCACTAATGTTCGCACGCGTTCTCGGTAGCCGCTGGGCGTTGCCGATGACGGCGGGCGCGGGGAGTACGCGGAATCGGCCGAGCACGGGCGCGAGAGCACAGTTACAAGCTCGGCCCGGACTGGGGGGGCTGAAAGTGTCGGAGCGCACTTAATAACGATGATTCAGGCCTCTAATTCTGAAACTGTAACTTCTAATTGAACGATCGTGGTATATCAACAAATTATTTAAGAACATAAGTTTAGTATCTTTTGATTAACTTTTTCCAAGTGACATCCAGCTTTGTTTACTTTCTGAAGTTGTCAGCTGAATGCACAGGGTTAGGACAACAAGTCGCGGCGAGCGGATCTACGTACAGGAGAAAGGGAGGGCAATCGCAGAGCGGTGTCGGCTCGAA
Organism: Pseudopleuronectes americanus; assembly: GCA_038501795.1. NCBI lineage: Eukaryota > Metazoa > Chordata > Actinopteri > Pleuronectiformes > Pleuronectidae > Pseudopleuronectes > Pseudopleuronectes americanus. The sequence goes on from JBAMIH010000193.1 coordinate 44,019, forward strand.
AGGAATTAGCGCATAAGAAGTATTGGAAATGTGGACGCACTGGCTGATATTTTGGCACCATAAATTTATTGGACACTGGTACGGGGCAGGAGGACATGCGAAGCGTGGCTGCGGAAGGGGGGAGAGGTTAGGCGGCCCCACGGCGAGGGGGGCGCGCGAGGAATGGTGCGGAAGATAATCGTGGCGGCGTGCCGGGCGGGGCACGCTAGCGGGGAGGTCTTGCCGGGGTGCGGCGAGGGCAACGAGCGGACGCGCGTGGATAGCGTACACGTGCGTTGTGCACGGGAGCGGGCTAGGGCTTTGCATCGTGCGACGTGCCGGTGAGTAAGTGGGGAGAACGCGCCAGACAACCGCCAGAGGTTAGGCGCGCGAGTAGGCCCAGACCAAAGTTAGGGAGCCGTATATAACCGAAGTGGGATGATAGCCGAAAAAAAAGGAAGTGTAAGATGGCGACTCTCTTAATGAGGCGTATGAGTCCATCCTGGAGGGGGGGGTCCGGTCTAAGAAGACTGTCACATAAGGCTCTGTGTCGTGCTCGTCATACGGGGGGTATCCCTGCGAACGAAAAAGCTGGATGGAGGGAGTAGTAACCGACGAGCGCGAGAAGGTCAGGTACAAACGGGGGGGAAGTAGGAACAGTTCAAGACTTATAAGCCTAGTGCAGCGACTCTTTGTATATTCTACTAGACTCGATTGCAAAAAAGTGTATTAGCATAGTGATGAATTTTGCCCCGCCAAGCTGTATAAACTTGAAGAGGCCGCCGAAGACTGGGTGCGAGGGACACGACAAGAAGGTGACGTAGCACATGAGTATTACTATGTTAGACGGAGTTTTTACGACTGAGTGTGGAAAATTCAGCCGCTGTGGGGGGAGAGTCGCGCGGGGGGTCAGATGGGAGTCACGGTGGTGACTCCGGGAGGGGCGGACGCGTCGCGGCAGGCTGGGCGAGAGCGGTGCGCGGGATGGGTCTGCCTGGGTCGCGGACGAGGGGCGATGCCCGGTGCGGGAAGGGGGATGCGGGCCTGGAGCGGGGTAAGCATAAAGAAGCGAAAGCAGGGAGTACTCGGCTGGCGGCGGACGGATGAGCGGGGGGCCATCGAGCAGCGCGCGGGGTTCGGGGATCGGGCCGCGGAGGTGGCGTGGGGATGGCGTGGCCGAGTGTCGGGGGAGGGTTGTCTGCGACGCCGCGCGAGGGGCAGGGTTTGGCCGACGCGGGCCAGGGGGCGGCGAGAGGAGTGGACAGGAAGGGGTCGAGGGGGGCGGACGACGCGGTTCGGCGGACGCTGGTGGCAGGGGCGGCGCGAGGCGGGGGTGGCGTGAGGCGGCGAGCGGTAGCAGGAGCGAGAGGGGGAGACGGTGGTGACGGCAAGCGGGGCGGGCGGGGGCGGGCGGCGGGGAGCACCCTGTAGTTGGTATATGCGAGCGGCCATCCAGATTTGGTGGACCCGGGCAAGGGTAGGAGATGCGTCGGCTAGTCTTACGCGCATGGACACGAGACAAAAGCGCCCTATTTGCAGCTTTGAGGACATTGATGGGACGGCAGCATGTACTTGCTAGTCTGTTGTCATCGCTCGACACAGGTGTCAAGAGATACGGCGATACCTAGACAGTCCGTCCTGACAGCGCCAACCACGGAGGAGAAAGCGCGAACGAGCATTAGGTATAATTTTATAATACTATGGGCCATTATGGTGTTCGCTTGAGATAATTTGATAATTTTGTTAAAAAAGTTTACGCAGCGAGTGTTATGTGATGGGGGTGTGGTGCGGATTATACAAACACACTAACATAATTTCTGCATGTATTGGCGTACTACTATTGACTGAAGCCATCCACTCAGAAGCGTGCGAGTCTAGAAGTCTCCTGAGACCTCGGCACAGTGTAGGTCGGACGGTTCTTTGGCGTTCATTCGTCGGGCCATCAGTGGGGGGTCCGGGTACTCGTAAGAAGCAGCAGTTTAGCCCCATAGAAATCCTTACCTCCGTCGTAGGGCGTACTGAGGGAATAATGTCAGGGAATTTCTGGGAGTATGGCGAGTGTAACGTCCACTCAGAAAGAAAGGCTTATTATGTTTTATTGCCTTGCACGCATGAGCGTGAGGCTACAGGTCAGCCTGCATCAGAAATAGAATACCGTGGAATGTCGAAGTTTTTTAGTGCTGATCCACAAAGCTGTAATTCCCGCTAGGCCAACACGTATACTTCAACATGGCTCAGACTGGTCGTGTAACGACGAGGTCGTGGATCTTCCTCGATGCCGAGCTACGTAGCCACTGAGCCCGAGCATCGGGCTGCTAGGCCCACGTTCAAGTGAGCAGAGGATGACCATACAGAGCTCGTTGCAACTCTTCACCGCTAGGCAACAGATCCCAGAAGTGAACGCCAAAGACGCCAAACGACCTTCAGAATGTACACAGGAGGGGTCGCAGACGATGAGTAGACTGCGAGAAGTGCTAGTGATCAGAGCTATAGTGCACGCGCCGACTTCCAGAGGTAAGATGAGGCGCCAAGATCGAGTCGTCCCTGGTGTAGAAATTGTGGTTCCATCGAAGATTTGAGCCATCTGTGTCTGCCGTTGCTTCGATCGGTTTTACAATTTTAGACATAGACGAGTAATAACCGCGTCAGCACAGCTACCTACCAGAAGAAGCATCGTCATGTGTCGAAACAAATGACAAGTGGCAGGTAACGGCGTTTGCTTCTGAAAAGTAAAATGTATCCCATGGGCAAAGAAACACCGTGCGGGGTGTGGACGCGGGGGGGGTGACCGGGAGACACGTAACTATGTCTTAGCAATGTGCGCCGCCTAGACAGGGATGTATTCAGGGGAACGCGCAGCCACGCAGAGGAGTCGTTTGGACCGCTATTGCACAAGTGAGCTGGCCTGTACTTTGAGGGGACTTTTGGCCCGAATGTTGCTGAGCGGCGAGGAAGCGCATGCAACGGAGCCGTAGCACACGAGAGGAAGCAGTAGAGGAGACAGAAGACGAGGAGAGACAGCACGTCTCCGGAGATGAGAGTATTTAGGATGTAGAGAGAAGTTACCGAGGGGCGTTGACGGAGTGTGGGGATGCGCGGGCAGGCGAGAGCGATGGGGCGCGGGATCACGGGCTGGCGGTTGGGCTGGGGTTGCGCGCGGGGCGACGAACCGGAGAGCTGAAGCTGGGGAGCGGGGCGCGGGAAAAGGGGCGCGGGGTAAAAGGCGGGAGTATGTGGCGTAGCACGCGGAGGGGGGGGGCATCGGGGCCGCGGGGGCGGTGGTACGAAAGGGCTCGCGCGGGAATGTAGAGGGCGCGGGGGGCGGGGGAGGTGGTGCGGAGTGGTGTGCGTCGGGGACGGGCCGGCGACAGGGGTCGGGGGCAGCTGGCGGCGGGGTAGGGTGCGGGCGGGGGGGGCGGCGTGTGAGAATGGGCGCGTGGGCGCGGCGGGGCGTGGGGATGGCGGGAGGTCCTCTGGATCGCGGAGGTAGCGCCCCGGAGGCGGGGTTAGAGCAAGGATGGCAGCGGGGCGTTGGGGTGGTGGAGAGGGGTGGAGAGCGGCGGGGGGGAAGGCGGTAGAAGGGGAAGTGGGCGTACGCGCGTGGACGGCGAAGGGGTGGGAAAGGCAGGCGAGGGGCCGAGTCGTGAGCGGAGGTGCCGGGGGGGGCGATCCGGCGGAGCTCGGGGCGATGCCGGGGAAACACGATCTTCACCGCGATCCGTGATTGGGGCCGCGGGCCGGGGGTCGGGGGCGCGGGAGTCGGCGGGGCGGGAGTGGCCGACGCGCGAGGCGCGGTGGAAGGGGGGCCTTGTACGGGGGGGGCGGGAACAAGCGGCTCGTGAATTGTCGGAAGGGTGTCCCGAGCGTGTGGGAGTACGAGGAATTGTCGGCGGGTGGCGGGAGGGAAGAACGCGCTGGTGAAGCGGGCGACGGCCAGCGAGCGTAAGCGGCGGGGTCGGCGCGGTCGGGGCGGGCGAGGCGGTCGGGGACGGCGGGAATACGGAGCGCGGTCGGCAGAGGGTGCGGGTCGGGCGCGTAGTGCGGGCGGTGCGGTGGCGGGCCGGCCCCGTGTTTGTGTGGGCGCCTAGGGACGTCAAAGGGGCGGTAAGGTGGTGGAGTAGGGTCAAGGGCGATTGAGAGCTGTCGGGAGGAGGGGCGGTGACTTCGTGGAGGGTAGAGTAGCGGGGTTTGGGGGTCAGAGGCGGTGGGTTTTCGATGGATAAGGGCGGGGTGAGGGGGCGGACAAGTCGTTAGGGGCAGTGCGGGCGGAGACGCATGTGGAGCTCAGGATGGTGGAGCGGAGAGCGTGCCGCGGAGAGGCCGATCGTTGGGGGATTCACTAGGATTACGCGGGCAGGCGCCGTCAGCTCGGTCGAAACTGACTGGTAGGGAGCGGAGGGCAGGACGTACGCAGAGCGACTGGGGGGAGAGATCGTAGCATTGGTATGTGGCGCGGAGCACGGGTGGCGGTAAGAGACGGGTCTGGGGGGCGCAGCGCGCTGACCGCGGCGGGACGTGGGGCGGGACGAGGAGCAGGGGGCGACGGTGGACGCGAAGGGAGAAGGGCGTAGGGGCGGATCGGAGCGAGAAGGAGACGTTAGATCCAGCGGGCCGGACGGTGAAGAGGGCGGCTGAGGGGGGGATTTGCTAGCGGCGGTAAGTCCAACGGGCAATGGGAGGGGGAAGATCGCGGTCTGGTGGCGTGAGAAAACGGGTGCAGACTTTCGGTGATATATCCAGCGTCTTTCCGGCGTTCACGCGGAAGCCGGTGGGAAGGCTGCCCGGTCCGTAGAGTGGGTCGGGTCGCTGGGTGCTGAGGCGGGGGGGAGTCAGCACGGGTGCGGGCGTGCCGAGTTCCGTGGGGGCGGGGAGGTGGGGGAGGCGCTGGGCAGCGAGGCGTGTGTGGGACCTCCTACGGAGCCTAGCGGGCGGGTCGAGAGAGGTGGGGGATGACTCGCGTACGCGACGCTGCAACGGGGGCGTGCCGTCGCAGGAGGTTAATTTGGAGGACGGGGAAAGGGACGTCGGGAGTGGGGGGGCAGTGGGGGGTGGAACGGACGAGTGAGCGGAGTGTGCGTTCGCGCGCATAGGGCAGTGGGGGTAGGGGTTTTGAGAGCCTGCTCCGGGGAGTAGTGAGAGACCGGGCCGACAGGCGACTGCTTTGTAGGTCGGGGCGTGCGGAGGACATATGCGACGGCGATAATGCCTCCGACGTGGACCCCCCCGAGGGGCTACGGCTTGGTGCGTCGGGGGGGGCTGGCGACGAGCGTCGAAGCTTGATGTCGGGCGTTGAGCGCATAAAAGGGCACGCGGAACGATCAGACAGCTTTAGTCGATGGCGGTGCCGAAGTCGGGGAGAGGCGGTGGGAGGCTTAGGCCAGCGCGTGGGGTTGGACCGATGGAGAGGGTAGTCGGAGTAGGCGCGCGAGCTATTGGGAGCGCAGCAGGTACGCGAGATTGGGCACCGCCACAGCGCGTAGCCCGAGGGCGGGCGACGAGGAAGCCGGGGGGGGACGAACGGTTTTGGAGCCTGCGCGGCGGAAGGTGCGGACGGCTGAGCGGAACGCCGTGGGTGAGAGGCGTCGGGTGAAGTGGTAGCGGGTCGAGCGCGGGGGTCGACACGCGCGACGCGGGGGACTGCACCTGTGAAAGGGCAGTCGGGAGACGGCGCGGACCGGAGAGGAGAGGGCGGTCGAGCCCGCGGTGCGGAAGACCCGGGTTCGGCGGGGGCGCGGGGGTGGGGGTCGAGTAGCAGAGCTCGGGCCGTAGCTGTATCGTGGAGCGGGCGCGCTGTAAGCGGACGCGAGACGGGACCGACGGCGGGCGCGGTGGTGTATGGCAGTCCGGGTTAGCGGACAGAGGTGGGAGTCGACGCAGGGGCGGGCGTCGCGGTCCGGGTCGGCGCCGGTAGCGCAAGACGAAGGCGGAAGTATGGCGGTTTGAGCGAAGGTGGGGGCAGACGCGGGGCGGGGGAGGCGCGCGGCGGGCGGAGCGCAACCGACGAGGGCGGTAGTACCTGGGATGGGCCAAATTTGACGTAATGATACGTAGTGAGGGGAGGGATTTGAGGCAGCGGGCGAGGCGGGCCGGTCGGAGGCGGAGCTGAAGTGTGGGGGGGCGGAGCGGGGTCGGCGGGGACGGGTACGGCGGGGTGGGGTGCGGAAGCCACCCCGGGGCGCGGCGTGTCGCCGCGCGCAACGCGCGCGAGTCCGTGGGCGAAGCTCGGGATAGAGCGCGGGAGGGTGCACGAGGGGGGACGAAGGGGTACGGGAGGTCGGATGTTAAGCGTCGGGGTTCTGTGCGGGGGGCGGCGATGCGGCGTGGCGAGTGTCGCGGGGTCGGGAGGGTGGGGAGGGCGAGAGCGGTGCCGGGGGGGTGTCGGCCCGGGGCGGGAGGGGGCGGGGTGCGACGGCGTACGAGGACGGGGGTGCGGTGGGGGCGCGTGCGCGGGACCGCCGACGCGCGTTAGAGTAGGCACGAGGACGTGGGGTGGGCGAAAGCGTCCGGTGCCGGCGGGGCGCCCTGCGCAGCAGGGGGCGGCGGCGGGCGGAGGCGGTCCGCGTGGGACCCGCGGGGCGCGCGACGTGAGATGGAGCGGGGGGCGTTCGGTGTCGCGGAGGGACGGGGGCGCCGGAGGCCGGGAGGCGGTATACGAGGGGAGGAGGCTGGCGGGGAGTAGCGGGGCGGGAGGGCCCCCCCCCCCCCCCCCCCCCCCCGTGGGCCGGGGGCGCTGGCCGGGCGCGGTGTGGCTGTCATCGATCTGAGGCGAGCCGCGGGCGGCGCCGGTCGCTGGTGTGGCAGGGAGTCGCTTAGCAAGCGTAGAACGGCGACGAGGAGGGCGGAGTGGGAGGGCGAGGGGCGCGGAGCGAGAAAGAGTGGGCGCTCCGGACTAGCGGAGGCGGCGAAACAAGGAAGAGCGGCAGGTACCCCCCGGCCCCCCCCGGGACCCGGTGCGGCGGTGTTCGACGAGGCGCGGCGCCGGTAGCCCGCGAAGGGGGGAAGGGAGGCAACGGGGTGGGTTGGGAGTCGGGCAGCCGGAGGGGGGGTCGGACAGCGCCGGTCACGGGCGGGGGGCGGGGTGCACGACAGCGGAGCAATCGCGCTGGGGACTAGCGAAGGAGGTTCCTTAACGGGTTGTGGGATGAGCCTGAGGTGGCGGGGCTGGCGGGCAGGAGTGCGGGGCGGAGCCGCGTGGGCGAGAAGCGTCTAACCGGGTCGTCTCTGCGTGACGGGACGGCGGAGCGAGCGGCGAGAGTCGACGAGATGACTGAGGCGAGCGGCGCGTCCGAGGCGGTTAGACCGGACTGGATAATGATGGGCGTTAAGGTCGTAAACGGCGGTGACGAGGCGCCTGCGCGTCTGCGCGACGCGCGCTAAAGCAGGGGCGCGGTTCGGTGGGATGCGCTGTAGACGTTGCCGCGACGGCACCGTGCGTCAGGAGGATGGGCAAAGAGGAGTGGCGGCGAGACAGTCTGGTGCTGGGCAGGGGGAAGTTCAAGAAGCACTAAGTAGAACGGCGGGGCGGGAGCAGAGAGGAAATGGCGGGGGAAGGTGACGGACTGGAGGTGCGGGTGGCGCGGGCGGGGCGGATGGTGGCGGCAGTTGACGCGTAGTCGAGTGTGGCGGGGCGAGGAGGCGGGTGTCCGGTGGAGGCGTGCTAGTACGCGCCTCGGGGGGGGGGTAGGGGGGGCAGGGACCCGCGTGACGCGACGGATGAGAGCGGACTGGATCGAAGGGGGAGTGGTTAGCAGAGCGGAACGTGATTAGGCGCAGAGCAGCAGTGCGGAGGGAGGAGAGTGGGGGGAAGGCTCTGGGGTGGCGAGGAGGCGATGCGCGGGGGGGATCCGGGGCGGTCGGGGCTGCGAGAGAAGCCGGGGCGGGCGGTCAGTTGTGTCGCGGAAGGGCGGGAGCGCGCGGAGGCGAGTGGCGGTGAGAGGGGGGGGCATGCCGTAGGAGGGGAGGGAGGGACTTAACGACGCGGAGGGGGACGCCCTTCGGGGATGGGAGCAGGTTAGGGAGATGGCGGTGGGGGAGCGAGAGAGCGACGCCTAGAGGGACGGGAGGAGCGGGTACGTGGCGTGTGGGGAGGCGAGAGCGACGGCGGAACGTAGAGAGGCGAGCGTTGTAGCACGGTGACGCGCGGGACGGGGCGGGTGGCGGTAGGCGCGGACGTGTAGCGACTGGCACGGGGCGAACGTTTGACTTGCGACGAGTGAGACGCACGAAGCGGCGCGTGCAGGACGAGATGCGTAGGGGTCGCAGGACGTGGGTTAGGAAGAGGCGCCCGATTAGAAACTCGGTTCGGCGGGTGACGGTAGTTATGAAACAAGTGGAGCTTGAAGCGACGACCGGTCCGAGACCGGGCCAGGACACGGAGGCATGCGGGGCGGGTGTGTATGCGGCAGGGCGGCCGGTGGCGTCAACAGACGGCGGGCCAGTGCGGCGCCGGGGGCCGGCAGAGGAGTGTGAGGGAGCGGTGTTGAACAGGTAAAGGGGGGAAACACACCAGGGAAAAGGGACTGGACGGAGGGGCGGCGAGAGTGGGGTGCGCACTCCGGCGCGTGAGAGATCTGGGTCGGGTTGCGAGGGGGCGAGCTCTGCGCGCGGCGGGGAGCGGTACCCGGCGCGTTCGGGAGCGTCGCAGGTGCGGAGCCGTTGTGCGGGGATGGGGGCGATGGCGAGGTGTCTAAGCCCGAGCCGGCCAGGTCTGTGGCGGTGTACGCGGTAGGCGACGAGCCGCGGCGCAAGCGGCGTGGGAAGGAGGGAGAAGAAAATTGCCCGAGATGAACGGGTCTGCGGGTGGGAAGTCGAGGAGCGGGTGAGTCGGAGTGGTACGACGTGGGCAGCAGGTGGGGGGGCTCTGCGCGTTAACGCGAACGCGGGGCGCGTATAGTGGAGGGAGAAGGGCCGGGCATAGTTGCGGGTACGCAGGTTTGGCCGTGTTGTACTGGGTCAAAGGGGAGTGTCGCAGTGCGGGGGACAGCGGCAGGATTAGTGGTAGTTAGGTGAGGGGTCGGGGGGTGGAGGCCGAGGCGGATCATACTGGCGCGCTGCCTGCGAGCTGAATGTGATCGCGCGGCGCTGCGGCGTGGTTCGGCGGACGCCGTCCGGTTGCGTACGGGGAGAAGAGGCGCTTAGGAGGCGAGCGTCACGCGGGGGAGCGGAGGGGAGGCGGAAATCTACGCCGGGCGGCGTGGAAGGCGGTACCGGAGGGGTGGGGGAACGGCCTGCGGACGTTGGGGCGGTTCGCGGAGGACTGGCGGGGATATTTGCGGCAGGGCGAACGTGAACCGGCAGAGGTGTGGTCGGGGCGCGGGCCCCCACCCCCCCCCGCACGAGTGGACATAGTTCAGGGTAGCGGCGGCGGAATAACGCAGTGGGCTGGGGCGGAGGGCAGGTCGGGGGGCCGCGGTGGCGCGCGCGGCGCGGGTGGGCGAGGATGTGGGGGGGCTGCGTGGACGGAGCCGGGACGTGTAGCCGTGACGATCTCGACAGCGACGGACCCCGTCGCGGACACCCTGGGGCTTCTGGACGTGGAGGTTGTTGTGGGGAGGCGGCGACGAGAGCTGCCGAGGGCTGGGCGGGCGCAGACGACTCGGGGCGAGGTGACTCAACGAGAGGCAACGGGGTAGGCGGGTAGATGTGCTGCAAGAGCGTCAACGGGTGGGTTGGCACGGTAGTTCCAGCTGGTAACGGACGAACGCCTGCAGTATGTGTGGGGGGGTAAGAGCGGTTTCGGACCACGTGTCGCGGTCTAGGAAGCGGCATGCGCGGCGAGGTGACGAGGCACGAGACAGCGAATTCGGGCGGCGCGACCGTGGGTGAGTGTGCGGATCGCGGGGCGAGCCGGAGGGCGGCGACTTTTCGGGTGACAGCGTCGGGGGAGGGGCTGGGGGGGTTGGTGCACGGGGAGGTGTGTTGCGGTGGGCAGATGCAGGCCCTGCCGGCAGCTGAAGAGAGACGGGGTGACGGGAAGCGTGTAATCGCCGCGCGAGGAGCGGGCGCCGGCGAGGGGCAGGGCGTGCGACGTGACGCGGTGCGTGGGGAGGGAGGAGGTAGAGGGTAACGGGTCGTCGGTGGGGGGCGGGGGACGAAGGGGTCGAGGGGTGGGAGTCGGGGGGGGTCGCAGGCGGCGCGGTGTCGCGAACGGCGGGCTGCGCGCGAGTGAGGTGGGAGAGCCAGCTCGCAGGAGCGTAGTCTGCGCTTGGCTGTAATGCAGGTGGAGGAGGGGGATATAGCGGGGGCGTAGAAAAAGTGAGCGAGCGGACGCAATGATCGGGGGTGAGAGCGGTGCGGGGGGGTGCGAATTGGGAGGGGGAAAGCTTGGCAACGAGGTAACATAGGCGAAACGGGCCTGAGAGCGCGAGCCGTGTTGGGGATGCTTACCGCCGAGCGTCGGGCGTGAGAATGGTCTGTATGGTGGAGGACAGCCGGGGCGGCGGTCGGCACGTTGCGGAACGAGAGGCGACTTACTAGCCGGAGCGGAGCGCGCCCCGACGGAGCGCGTCTGGGCGCGATGAGGAGCGGGCCGCGGGAGGGGGGAGTGGTCTGATGGGCGAGCGGTCGCGGGGGGTGGTCGTCGGACGGGCGGCGCGCGTCGTGCGGTCGTTTTGAGTGGGTTGGAATGCGTTTGGGAGGCGGTCTCGGCTTGGACGGATTCGGCGCTTGGGATCGATCCGGGCGGGGACGGAGAAGGAGTCGGTCGCGCGGGTGTGGGGTAGCAGTTGTCGCCGTGGGAACGAGTGGGGTGTGTAGGGCTGAGCGGTTCGATGGCGCTAGAGGGCTAGCCAAGGCGAGTGGGCCGAGCCCGTCGGAACGCGCACGCTCGGAGAGTTACGTCGGCGCGGCGTGGGGGGGCCGCGTTATTTGCATAGGTAGGTGCCCCCCGTGGTTGAGGAGACCCGGAGCGGTTTATGAGAGAGATCGCGCCCGGGGGCGTGATCGAGTTGGCGCCCGGTCGGGTCTCGGAGCGCGGGAAGCGCACTACCGGTGCGAGGGGTGCGGTGCAATGAGCGGGTATGTCGGGGGGCGAACGAGTGGGTAGGCCGGAGCGGGTGCGTCAGCGAGAGAATCGGGAGACCGTACGCCGGCCGAGGGGCGTGACGACGTGTGTCCGAGGCGGGCTACGCGCGCTGGGCAGGGCCCGTCTGCGGTGTTAGGGCGGGACGGGTGGGGGGTGGCGAGGAGGGCAGGCGCGCTGCGGGCGGGCCGCGCGGCCCGAACGACGGACAGGAAGAGACGGACGGTACGGAACGCGACGCTGGGGGGTGCGAAAGGGCGGCGGCATGCGGACGTGCCCCCCCACGCGGCTGTGGGCGGCAGGTCGGGGGCGACGGTCGAGGGCGGGCGGGCGGTGCGGGGTCCGAGGACTGGGGTGTTGAGAACGGCGGCTACCGAAGAAGGCCGCGAGGACGGAGGACGTGAGGAGAACGGTGCGCGCTGGAGGGGTGGGGGGGGGGGAAGTTTGCTAGGGTAGGATGCCTCGGGGCGGGCGTGGCAAGGGGGGGCTGAGTGGGAGAGAGGGTGAAAGGGGGGAAGCGGTTGGTCCGGACGCGAGACGGCTACTAGAGGTGCGCGGTGGGTGCGCAGGGGCGGGGCGTCGAGGCTGGCGTACGGTACAGGCGGTAAGCTCGGGGCGTTGACGTGTGTCAGGGCGTGAGATCAGAAGCCGGTGGTCGGAGGCGCCTGAGCGGGTGAGGTCGTAGATGAGACGTGATGGTGGTAGAGGAGGGAGCGAGGGTAGCGGACCGCGTAGTGCGGATAACCGGCGGGGGAGTGCAGGGGAGCGCCTAGAGGGGCATTGGTCGCGCGCGGGGGCGGGGGGTGGAAGGGTTCCGGGCCGCTGAATGTGACGTCGGTGACAGGGAAGTGACCCAAGAGGGTTAAGTATCTGTTTGAGAGCCGGCGCTAGCGGTCGACGCGCTGCGGACGACCGTGGTTACGCTCGGCGAGGGCCACCCCCCCGTGGCGAAGTCGGCGAGAGGGCGTTGGCGCGGAGAGAGA
>JBAMIH010000194.1:0-56000 GCA_038501795.1 Pseudopleuronectes americanus
ATCTGTTCTTTTAGTTTGCGTTTGTCATTGTGTGATTGTTGCAAATGGTGTGAAGTACGGTTGAATTTATTCGTCAGTCTAGGAGTGTATTAGATGGTGATGTCTCTTTTCTGTCTTTGGTATATATTGGTGTTGTGCTGTGAGTGCGTTTAGATGAGTTATTGCTTGCTTATTGTCTGTTAGTATCTAGTATTGTTCGTTATGGGGTTCTGTTGTTTGACGTGTTGGTTTTGTGTTGTTTCTTTTGAGTTTGATAGTGGTGCATAGGTTGGTCGTTTGTTTGCTGTTGTATTTAATAGGAAGGGGTGATGTTTGGTTATATTGATAGGTTGTGTGGGTTTCTTTGTGAGTTAGTTTTTTCTTTCGGCTGTGTTCTGTGGGCTGTCTTTTGTATTTGTTTTGTTGAGTGCTTTAGTTATTATTGTGGTTGTTTTCTGTGGATTTGTGTGTTGTTATAAGTGATATAGTGTCGAGGTCTGTTGTATTGTTCGGGATGTAAGTTGAGATTAGTTAGTTAATCTCTAGGCTTGTAGACTTGTATATTTACTGGGTGTATTGTTTTTTGTTTTATGTTGATTTTTTGGGAGATAAGTTTTTGTCGGTGTGGTATCTTGGTTGTTGTTCTTTTGATTTTTTTGTAGCGTTGTATCTTGCTGTGTAACTATTTTGGCTTGTACTTTAGATTTTTGGGTGGTGATAGGAGTGTTCGGTTTATGTGGTTATGCGTTATTGTCTTGTGATTTGTTGATTGCTAATGTGTGAGTTTTTTCGTTAGTTGATAGCGTCTGTTTTAGTATAGGTTTTTTGTTTTGTTTGAGTATGTTTTCTTTATATGAGTTTTTTTGATTTGGTTTGTGTAGGTGTGTTTTTTTTTTAGGTTATCTAGTTTGGGTTTTTGTGGTTAGCTCTTTTTTACTTTCGGTTTGCGTAATGTATCATGATTGTTGTGCTTTGATTAGTTTTGGTGTTTATGAGGTAGATCTGGTGTCCTTTTATTTGGCTCGGAGGATTCTGAAATTGTTGCTTGTTTTATCGACTTTTGTCGTTTGCTTGAGTTTTTATGATTACGTTTGTATGTTGTGTTTAGTTAATGTTTGTTTAGCATGGTTGTGTGTCTATTTGTTGTAATTCGTGTGTGATGTTGTTGTTTTTATCTATGATTTTTCATAGAGCTGATCGCATGAGATGACAACTTCCTTCTTCTTTTCAATTTTTTTGTTGGTGCTCTGTGTCTTGTTGAGTTAGTGAGTTTTGGTCTTGCTAGGTCTGTCGTGTTATTTCTTGTGTGTGTTTTATCGGAGTTTTGTGTCGTTCTTGTGTCTGGTTGGTTTGTTTGTTTTGTGATGTGTTCCTTCCGTTTTGTGTTTTGCTTGTGGGTGGTTGTTTTTCTGGGTTGGTTAGGGTGTTTATTTTTTTGTATGTTGACTGTATATTTTTTTGTGTAGTGTATGCTGTCTTTTTTTTGTGTGTTTGTGCTGTGTGGTCTCGTTACTGCTTGAGGTAATCTACTTGCTTATGTGGATGATTCGCGTGTGTGTGTTCAGACTATTCATTTATTTGGAAATTTTTTTATTAGTGGTATTGTGGTTTCAGAGATGGTCGATGTCTCTTGTTGTTTAGCTTTTGCTGTCTTATTATGGTGTTGGGTTGGTGGTGTTGCTGTTTGTGGTTTTTTGTTGATTGTGGTATTTTTTAGTACTGTGTTAAATAGTTGTATTTTGTGGTGTCTCGTGGTTTGAGGTGTGTTGTGTGTGTGTTGATTTTGTGTTTGTTGTGTGTTTATAGTTTCAGGATTTCAAGTTTTTGTTGTTGTTGTATCCAAATTTGGTATGTTAATGTTGTGGTCTGTCGTTGTTTAGATTTAATTTTTTATGTGTTTTTGCTGTGCATCCTAGTTGTTGAATTATTTTGGCTTCTATTGTGGTTGATTTTTTTGGTTGAAGTGGTGCTATTACTTAGTTTATGCGTGTGTTTTTGTATGTTTGATGTCTATGATTGTGTAATTGGTGTGGGCTTCGTTTTTTGTTGTATGTGTTTGTTGAGTGAGCTTTTGTGTTGTGTCAGTGGTGTTGTATAATTCGTCGTTTTTTTGTGATTTTTTTAGTGATTTCTGCTTGAGCTAGCTGTGGTCTGGTTGAGTGCTGTTTTGGTTTTTGTAGTATCAGTACTGTCTATGTATGGTGTTCGTTTGGTGTTTGTTACTTTTATGTGTGCTGTTATCGGTCGTGATAGGTGTCTGGTGTTGTTGGATTTTTTTATTTTGGTTGTTGTTATGTTAGTCAGTCTTTTCGTTGAGTGCTGTGAATGTTGGTTGTTTTGTTTGTGTTTTTTGTTGTTGAATCTGGGTTTTTTTTGTTTTGTTGTGGTGCTATTGTGTGGTGGTGTTTTGTTTGTGTTTTGTGTATGTGTTTGAGTTGCTTGTTTGTTTTTTGGATTAGTTGTTCTTGTTTTGTTTTTCTGTGGGGTCAGGTTGCTTTATCGGTCTTTTTCTGTGTTTGTAGTGGTTTGGTGTTTATGTGTTTTTTTAGCTTTTATTTTTTAGGTATTGATTTGTGGCTTATGTTTTAGTGTGATTGCGTTAGTTGATTTGTGTCGGTGATTCATTGCTGGTTTGATCATTGGATTTTGTTGTTGTGTGATTATGGATGTTGTGCTACTATTAAGATGTGTGTTTGTAATTGCTGTGTCTGTTTTCTGGATTAGTTGTTTTTTGTTGCTTTTTTGGTAGTGGCTTTTGTGTTATTGCTGGTACTTGTGTACTTGTGTGTTGTAGTGGGTTTTTCTATTTTATGTGTCTTTGTGGCTTTTTTGTAATTATGTTATTTGGTTTCTAGTGTTATAGGCTTTGTATTTGTTAAGTCAGTTGTTCTGTTATGTATAAGTCCTCCATTATGTGGTGTGATGTGATGTTTGGTGTCCGTATGTGTGTATGTTTAGATTTCTCTAATTGTTTGGTTGGTTATTGTGTTGTTTGTTATTTGTGCCCTGTCGTTAGGGTCTGTTAGGCTGTTGTTGTTTTTTTTTTTTGATTATACGTGGTGTGTGGTTGTTGTGTTAGATGATTCTTTTAGGTTTAGTCGTTGGTTGGTTGTTTTATTTTGTTGCTTTTAGCTGTTTTGGTGGATAGCTTGTTGTGTATTGTGTATGTTTGCTGTTGTGTATGTGTTGTTTGTTTTGTGTCTAGTGATTGTTCGTGTGTGTATGCTTTTCGAGTGGTATTAGTGTTAATTAATATGTTTGTGTGGTTGTTGTTTGTGTATGTCTGTTTTTTTATAGGTTTTTTTGTTGGTTTTTATAATTCGTGATTAGTGTTTCTGTGTGCTCTTTCGTTGTGTAATCGTTTTGTTGTTGATGATTTAGATGTTGTGGTGGTGTTTTATTTTTTTTGGTGGTCGTATATTTTGTTAGTGTTTTTGTTGTTCGTTTGGTGTTATCTTGCTTGGTTTGATTGTGGTTTGTGAGAATTGTTTTGTGATTGTGTGTTGCGTGTGCTTGTGTGAGTGTGGCGTGCGATGTGTGTGTGTTTGTATAGTGTTTGCATAGTTTGTGGTCAATATACTTTCATTTTTTGTATGTGTCTTATCTTCCGTATATGTTCTCCGCTCGTCTTGATTTGTGTGTTGGGTCAGCTTAGAACTTTTGTATAATTTGTTATTTGTTATGAATGTGTTCATTTATGTTTTTTGAGTTCTCTATGTTTGATGTTTTGTTTGTTTCGTTGCTTATCTGGTTTGTTGGGTTTTTGTTTTGTGAACTTTGTCGTTCCCTGTTGATGTGTCTGTGTTGTGATGTTGTTTTGGTGGTTTTGTTTGTTTTGCATTGATGTCGTTTCTTTTTGGGATTGTCATCTGATGTGGTTTTTCGATTTGTTGATTGTGTGTAGTCTTTGTATGTATGTATATCTTAGTTTTTTTGTAGTTTATATGTTCTTCTTGTTTTTTGTGTTGGTGTTAGTTTTGTTGTCGTGTTGTTGTCTGTATGGTTTAGCGTTTTGCGTTGGTTAGAATGTGGATCTCTGACTGTTGCTCTGAAGTTGATGATAACCTGAATTTAACGTGTTGTCGGAGTTGGTTTCTTCGCTTATTGTTTTAGGTATGTGGGTTTTGGTGTTTGTTTTCGTTCGCTTTTAGTTTGATATTTCTTTGTTGTTTTTTTTTGTGTTGTTTTTTTGGTTGTATAGGTTCTTGTTTTCTCTTGTGTTCGTTATGTGTTTGAGATTTAATTTGGTAGACGGTTGTTGTTTTTTTTTTGTTTGTTGATCTTTTGGTTATGCTGGTTGGGATAGTTGCCTATTGGAAATCTAGTTGTTTGTTGTGATGGGTTCGCTTGTGCTGCTGTGTTGTTGGTGTGTTTGTGCTTTTGTTGTTTAAGCTTTGTTAGTGTTGTGTATTTTAGATTTTGTTATGTTTGTGTGGTGTTTGAGTGTGCTGTAGTGGTATTTTTGACTTATGTCTGGTGAATTTAGCTTTTTTTTTGTGGCTTTATAGTTTGTGCATGCTTGGTGTTGTTTTGGTTTTAGGTGTATTGTGTGGTGTGTGTTTCTTGGTTGTGTAGTATTTTATGTGTTTGTAGTTTTTTTGTTTGTAGTGTTTCGTTATGCTTGGGTTGTTTTATGTTGGCTTTTTTGTTTATAGGTTTAGCTATTGTTTTGTAAGTTGAGTTGGGTGTGTGCTTGCCTTTTTTAGTGTAGATGATTGTATTATTTTTTGTAGAATTATGTTAGTCGTTTTTGATTGTTGAGTTTGTCGTTTTGGGTTAGTATGTAGATTGTTGTAGTTCTGTTGTGTTTTTCAGTATATTTTGTTGAGTTTCAGTTGTTGGATGCATTTGATGCTGTCGTCGTATATTTTCTTCTCATTGGGTTGTAAGTGATCGTTTGTGTGTTGTGTCGTTTCTGTAGTTGTGTGGTTGGTGTGTTGGTGTTGTGTTCGTTATGTCTGTGTAGTGATTGTTTAGTCTTGTAAAGTGTCTTGTTGTGTTGATTGACGTGTAAAACTGTTGTACTGTTGTTATGAGTGCTTGTGTGTTGTTTGTATTTGTTGTATTTGCATGATGTTATGTGTGTATTGCTGTTGTGTTCGGTGTGATTGTGCTTCATGGGTCAGAAAGTTTGTATGTGTGTAGTTTGTAGCCTATGTTTGGGTATGTGCTTAATGCTAGCTGTTTTGTTGGTATACGGGATATGTCTTTGTTAGTGTAGCTGTGTTGCGTTCGCTTAGCTTTTGTCTTCTGTTTTTGGTGTAAGGTTTGTATGGTGTGATTTAGTGTGATTGTTGTGGTTTATTTCAGTGTTGTTGTTCGATTTTTTAGAGTTTTGTCTTTATGGTGGTAGTAGTTGTATTTGTATGTAATGTTTTTATTTGTAGTGTTTTGTCTATGTTGTATATGTTTTGTACTATTTATGTCGTTGTTCTGCTTCGATGTTTAGCGTGTATGAGTGGGCATTGTCGTTGTGTTTGCTGAGTTTGTGATAGTGTGGAAGATAGATTGTTTCATAGTTTGTTTGTTTTATTGGTTTTGCTCGGTTTTTGTGATTTTATGTGTGTTTGTTTTATGTGTTTTATTTCGTTTGTTGTTGTGGATGTTTGTGTGTTGTTGGTGGTATTAGTGTTGTAGTGTTGCTCGGTGGTTTGGTGTTTGTTTTCTGACATTGTGTATTGGTTTGTTGTTTGTTTGTTGTGTGTGTGATTAGGTGGTGTTGCGTGTGTGATTGTGTGTTGATTTTGTTGTGATATCGTTGTGTGCTGTTTTAGTGCGATATGGATGTCCTGATGTGTGTTGCGTGTGTTGTTGTTTGTTAAGTTTGTTGCGAGCTTTTGTGTGTGTCGTTATGTGATGCTGGTATGATTGTAGTTACGTTGTTGTAATGTTGTTGTGTCGCCTTTGCATGTCTAGAGTGGCTATATGTGGTGATAGGTTCGTTTGTTATGATGATATGTTTATATTGGACGTTTTGTGTGTTTTTGTTGTGTGTGTGAGTTTGATGATGTATGTTGTTGTTCGTCTTTGATCTAGGTGTTGTTGTTGTGTTGTTGTAGTTGTTGTTTTAATGATGTCTTTCGATGAGATGTCATGTTGATGTGTTAGGATGCTAGGTGCTGTTCGATGTGTGTTTATCGTGTTAGATTTTAAAGTATGTGTTGATAGTTGTAGTTGTTGCTTGTAGAGAGGAACGGGTTGTGTTGTGTTGTTTGTTAGTGGTGTTTTGATGTGATTTTGTTTCGTTTAGTATTTGTTGGATTTAGTTGCGGTTTTAGTTGTAGTTATGATGTGGTGATCGTGTGATTGTTGCGTGTAATTGTTCGAATGTTGATCGCTCGTTGTTGGTGTGTGTTGTGATGTCTTTCATGTGCTTTTTGTGTGTTGTGTCGTTGGTTGATGATGGTATGTTGGTGTGAGTGGTTGTGTGTTGGTTGTGTGTAGGTTGTTGTTTTATCGCTGTTAGTATGGATATTATGTTGTATGGGCTGATGTTGCGCTCTAGTGTGTGTTGTGTTGTGTATCGATAGTTTCTATGCGGCTATGATCGTAACGTTTTTGATTGTTTTTATGCTGTCGTTGTTTTTGATGTGTGTCCGTTGTGTTGATGTATGATGCTCGTAGTTGGCTGTTGTATGAGTATGCTCTATGTGTGAATGTTCTTGTTTAGTATCTCTGTTGAAGTGTGTACGTTATGTAGATTGATTTTTGTGATACGTTGGGTGTTTAGAAGTTTGTCGTGTCGTATGTGTGCTATTGTTCCGTTGTTGATAGTATTCAGTAGTTGAGGTGTCATGTTTGTTTGGATGTCTGTGATATTGTATTGATATTGTGGTTGAGTATTGATGTGGTTTGTGATTCTTGTGCTGGTGATTTGTGCTGATGTTCTGTGTGGATTGTTTTTTTGTTGGTGTGTTCGCTCTTTTGTTTGAGCTTATGCTTGTCTGGTGGTCCGTAGACTAGTTGTTTTGGAAGTGTGTTTGTTGTCTGTTCTGTTTAGGTGTTCTATTGTGTAGCATTTTGAGTTTATGTTGTATTTTATATTGGTGTTTTTGTTGGTTGATTCGATGTGTTTTGTGGATTGTCTTTATGATCAGCTTTCAGTCGGTGTGTGTGTTGTTGTGTGTGGTGTCTGGTTAATTGTGTGTTTGTTTTTTTTTGTTTAGTGGTGTTTTTCGTGTTTTTTGTCGTTTGGATGGCTATTGTGATTGTCGTTGTACTTTGTAGTTTGGTTGATGTGTTTGTGTATTGTTGGATTGTGTGTGGTTATTTCGTAGCCTAGTTTGGTCGAAGTTGGTGGTAGAGGTGTCGCTTTGTTGTGTATTGTTTGTTGGTCGCTGTTATGTGTTTGTGTCGTTATTGGATTTCTCTATCTTTCCATTTTGTATTGTGGATGTGATTAAGGTCGTTTGCTCTGATTTATGTTTTGGCTGGGGAATTTCCTTTTGATCTTTTTGATTGAGTCGATGTTGTGTGCGGTCATTGTCTGTGAGTTAAGTTTTTGGTGATGTTCTACTTGATTACGTTTTTATTTTTTTACTGAATAGGTTTTGACGGGATCAGAGTGGATGCCGACAGTGTGAACTGGGTATGTGTGTAGTGGAGTTTGGTTTTTAGTGTGACTGGTGTTGGCTGGCTTTTGTTGTTATTGCTTATGTGATTTTGTGTGTGCCTTGTTTAGTGAGATTTTTGGTAGTGCTGGAGGTTGTTTCGTTGTGGTTTGCGGTTTGGTGTGCTGTTGATCAGATTTTGTGTATGTTTAGCTTTTGTTTTTAGTGTTATCTTGCTCTGCTCATCTGACTTTTTTGTGATTGATTAGTTTTAAGGTGTGTTTTGTCGTCATGTTATCTAGTTTTTCTTGATTAAGGATTCTCTTGCTGCTTGTGACTATATGTATGTTTTTTCTGATCCTTGTTTGATTGTTAGGAGTTTTTCTGTTGTTAATTTGTGGGGTGTTGTTGTCGTTTCTTAAGTTGGTTTGTGTTATGCTCTTTTTGGTTATTTGGCTTGTATTAATTTATGTTCTGCATTGAATTTTTCGTGATTTGTGTGTTGGTTTTAGGGCTTTGTCGTTTGTATGTGTGTAGTTGGTGTAGGACTAATATGTGTATTTTTGTCTCTTGTTTATTTGTTGTTTTGATGTTATGCTTTGTCAGCTCGTGCTTTTTTTTTTTCTATCAGTGTAGTTTTTTTATTGGGTTGTTTTGTATGTTGTTTTGTTCATTCGATTTTTGGTTGATTGTTGTTTTGAGCTTGAGGTCGTTAAGTCAATGACAGTCCTAAAATGTTTGCCTGTTCTGTGTTCGTCTTGTCTGTGTATTGTATGATTTTGTTGTTGTTTGTTTTTTTTTGTGTGCTAAATTTGGTTGGTTGATCTAGTGATTTGTGGGTGGATTTGTATTTGTGAACGTACATATTGGTGTGGGATTGGTGCGTTCTGTGGTTTTGTGTGTTTTGTTTTGTATCGTGTTCGTGTTGTTGTATGTTGTACTTTCTTAGTGTGTATGAAGAATCTACAGTTGATTCAGATATTTGGTATTCGTGTGTGTGTTGGTGATGGGTTGTTTTTTTTTGATGCTTCTTTGATGTTTATGTTTTTGTTTCATCGTAGTGTTATGTTATTTCGAGCTGGTTGTTGTTTTTTGACCTTGATCGGTTCTGTTCGTTTTTGGTGGTTGCTTGTGCCTTATTTGAGATTCGTGTGGGGATGGTTTTTAGGTGTTGATATTTGTGTGAGTTTGTTTGGTTGATGGGTTTTTATTTTTTGAGTGTTTTATTGTGAAGTTCTTATAATGTTATTCATGTCAAGTGGGAATTGTGTTGTTCTTTTTGTTTAGTTTTGTAGTCTTTTTTAGTTCTGTGGTTGTGTGGTGTTGTTGTGTATTTTGGATGTTTGCTGAGTGTAGGTGGATTGGTTTTATGTTTTGATCGTGCTCTTTGTTTGTTCGTCTTCGTGTTGCTGTATTTATAGTGTTTATGTATTGTTGGTGTGGTGTCTGTGTCTTTTCCTGAGATTGATCTGTTGGTTGGTGTGTTGTCAGTTTGTTTTTGTATGTTTGGTTAATTGTAATTGTATAGGGTTGTTTGATTGTCATCATTGTATTTTGGATATTAGCTTATGATCATATTGTGTTTGTTTTTGTCTGTTTGTTTTGTGTTAAGTTGTATCGATTCGTGTGTGTATTTTGTTTCGTTTGGTTGTTCGTGCGTTGTGTGTTGGTTTTACTTCGTGTTTATATTTGGTTTGTTTCGGTTTTGATTCTATGTTCAACATGATGTTGTTGCTTTGTATGTTGTTTTGCGTGATCGTCTTAGTTGATTGTTGTTTTTTTTTATGATGCTTATTGTTGTGTTGCTTGTTGTGTTTCCTACTTTGGTTTCATTGTGGATGGTCCTCAGTATGATGTGTTATCGGTAACTTATGTTCGTTTGTTGTGTATGTGTTTGTTGTTATGTTGTGTCTAGTTATCTTGTTTTTATCGTGGTTGTGTTGTTGGTTGTGGGTATATATTTTATGTAATGGCTGTTTTCTTGCTTTGTCTGGTTTTTGTTAGTTGATGTATTTTCGTATTTGTGTGCTTGTTATTGTTGCGTTGTTGTTGGTTCAGGTGCTGATTTGGGTATTTGGTTTTTGTTGGGTGGATGTATCTTTTGATTAGTGATGCGTTTGTTTGCTGTTATGATTGGTTTGTATTGCTTAGGTTTGTGGGTGCATGTATTTGTTTGCGATTGTTAATATAGTATTGTGGTCTGGTTTTGGTGTTTTGTATTTGATGTGTTTGGATAGTTTGTTCTATTGGTATTTGTTTTTTATGATTGTTGTTTGATTTGTGTTTTTGTTTCGTATGTCGCTACAGTTGGTCTAGGTGCGTGCCTTTGCGAGTGTTTGTTCGGTTTGTATGTTTGCGCTTAGACTTGTTTTGGGTGTGTTAAGATGGTATTTGTCGTGTCTTTATGTTGTGATGGTGTTTTATTTTCGTGTTTGTTTTGTTTGTGCTATGATTTTTATTTTTGCTGTTAATGTTTTTGGTTTGTAGTGGATTCGTTGTGCTTATGGCCTTAGTTGAGTGCTTTGATCTTTGTGTATTGGTGCTTGTATTTTCTTCATTTTGTGGTTTATTCTACATACTGTTTATGACTGGCTGTTTGTTTGTGTTTGTTGGTGTGGTGTATGGTTGTTGTTATCGGTGTTTGTCGTTGGTTTGTATGTAAATTGTTTTTTCGTTTTTATGCTATCTGGTTTGGTGTCGTTGTGTTCTGTCGTTTAGTGGATTGTTTAGTGTGTTTTTGGTTTAGAAGCTACTGCATGTTGTGTTTGTTTATGGGGGGGCGTTAGGTCTTTTAGTTTTTTGGTTGTTTTTGTTTGTTGGGATTTAGATGGTGTTTTAGTTTTTGTGATGATTTTTTCGATTCTAGTTTCGTTATAATTTTTGGTGTTAGGTGTTGTTCTGTGTTTGATTGGTTTAGTCTGTGTGGTTTCTGTGCTTTGTGTGTTTAGCTTGTGTTATTATGGTTGTAGCGTGTGCTGTGATTTGTGTCTCTTTTGTTGATTTAGTCTTTTTTGTTAGTGGTTGTTGTGCTGGTGTTAGTGATGTGCTTGTTGTGTGACTGGTTTTTTATGGACTTTTGTTTGGTTTGTTTTTGTTTGTATTTTCGGTGTTTAGTATTGGGTTATGGTGTTGTTGTGAGTGTCTTGTCATATGCGGTTATGTATGGTGTGGTTTGAGTGTTTAGTGCTATTGTGTGTTTTTTAGGTTATGCTTAGTTAATGTGTAGTAGGTTGATGGTGGATTGTTTTTTATTATGCCTTTGCTGTTTTTGCCTGATGTGTTTGCTGTGTGAAGTGTGGTATGTTAGTTGTTTGTTGTTGAGTTGTAGTGTATCGATTTTTAATTGTTTGTCAGTCTATATGTTGGTGTACTTTAGTGGTTTGTGTGTTGTGATTCGATTTAGTTGGTTATTTTTGATTTCATTTTCTGGTGATTGCTCTTTGCTCGGTTGTATGTCTGTGTGTGTTTTGTGTAGTTTGTGATGTAGGGTGTGTGTTTTGTGGGGATTCGTTTTGTTGTATTGTGTGTTATAGTGTTTGATTCGTGTGTTTTGTTTTTGTTTGGTAGAGTTCGCGGCTTTCGTTCTTGTGTTTTATTCTGTTTTGTGGTGTGTACGCTTGTTTTACGTTTGTGTGACGTTGTGCTTGTGATACTATGCTTGTTTGCGTGTTGTAGTTTTGTTGGTTTTGTTTCTTGTTTTTGTAGCTGTTGCTCTGATTTAATGTTGTTGTTGGTGTTTCTCGCTTGGCGTGGATTGAGTAGATTAGTTCTGTTTTTTGCTAGATTGAGTTGTTGATTTGAGCGTCAGCTTCTTAGTAGTGTATGCCAATTTTGTCGTGATTGTTGTTTAACATATGAGTTTACGTGTAATTGAGTTTGTTCACTGTTTAAATTTTTTTTGTGTGGTTGTTATTGGGTTAGTTTGAGCTCATTGTTATTGCTTGTTTATGTGAACGGTTGTAGTATGGAATTGAGTGATTTGTTTGGTGAGAAGTTTGGTGTTGTTTAGTCCCTGTGACTAATTAGTGTATGTTTGGTTGTTGTTTGGTTTGTTTTATTTGTTTTAGTCTTATTGTTGTTCGTGTGGTTCCTGTTGTGATTCTTTGATTCGTGTTCTGTGTCTCTGCTCCTTGTTTTGTGCTGTGCATAGTTGAGCTATAATGATGTTATTTATGTAGGTAGTGATTTGTTCGCTTGATAGCAGTATTTGACTATCGATTTTTCTTAGTGTTTAGTTATTAGCTTATGAGAATGGTTGGTTGTTGAGAATGGATATGATGGTAGTCTGTTCGATCAGTTTATTATATTCTGTTTGTAAGCATTTGTGATTAGTGGGTATCGTTTGTGTTGTAATTTCTTTTTGGTACTTTGTGATTTGGTTATAGTTGTTTGTTTGTGCCTTGGCTATGTGGATATGGTGCCGTTTTAGGATTGTTTTTTATGTTTAAAAATATGGAGGTGTGTAGAGTCTGGTTTGTTGAGTTTTGTTTTTGTTTTAGTACTTGTTTGTGTTTATGTGATCTAACGTGCTCTTGCTATAGCTGAGTTAGAGTTTGATTGGTTGTACTCTGTCTTTCTCGTGTCTATCCCATACGTTAGTGTTTCGTTATATCTTGTTTTGTTTTTGCGGTGGTGGTGTTTGTGGTTGTTTGAATTGTGTTTGATTTGTTGTTGTAGGTGTGGTGATTGTGTGGTATCGACAGTTTTGTAGAGTTGTGTCTGAATTATTGTTTAGTTCTTGCCGTTTCGGTTATTCTCTGGGTTGTGTTACTTTTGATGGTGAGTTATGTTGGCTCTGTTTGGTTTGTTGTGTTGTGTGTTTTGTTTCTATATTTTTAATCTCTATTGTTTGAGATATTGTTTTTGATGAGTGATGATCTCATCTTAATCTCGGTATGCTTTGGGCTGTTGTGTTTGTTTGGGTGTTTGCTCTTGCCTTGTTGTATTTTAGTCATTTTGTCCGTTCTAGTTTTTGGTATGGTTGTGTCTTGTAAGTTTTGTATCTGGTTATAGTGGTTGTTTTATCTGTACTTTGTCGTGCGTGTTTTTAGTTGTTTTGGTGGTTGTTTTTTACGTTTTGTATTATTTGTTCGTTGGGGTATGGTGCATTGTTGTTGAGAGTGGCTTGTTTATCTTGGTTTGATGTTTTTGTCGTGTTGTGTTAGTATTTAATATTTGTGGTTATTCGTTTCGATGTGCCGTTGTTTTTTGTCTTTTTTTGTTGCTAGCTGGTTTGTTTCCTTTGTTACTCTTGTTTTGCTGCTGTTGTGGTGGTGTTTGTGGACGATTATTTCTTGTGTGCCTTTTTGTTAGTGGTGGTAGGTTGGTTGTTAATTTTTTTTGTTTTGTATGATGCTGTGTTGTTCTACTATGCTGTTGTTTTGTGTCTGTGTCTTATTTTTGTTTTTTGGTTTCGTTAATTTCGATGTGTTTTAGTTCTTTCTTCGTTGTGCTCTTGTCTTGGCTCGTTGGTGTGTTGTTTTTCAGTCGTTATTTGTATTATAGATCTGTTTGTTGTCGTTTTGTAGTTGTTTTTTTGTTTTTGTTCTGTCGCATTCATTGGTTCTTATATGTGTGGATGTTGTGTATTTTGTTTTTGATTTGCGTGTTTGGTTCGACGTTTGTTGTGTATGGATAGGTTTTTGAGTGTTTGATTGGTGTTCTTTTATTGTTGTTTGTGTGTTTTGTGTTTTATTTCGTGTTGAGTTTGATCTGTGTGTTCGAGTGTGGTTGAGCGGTTGATTTTGGTTGTGATGTGTGCGTATGATTGCGGTTTTGTTGCTGGTTTGTTTGTTTTCCTTCGTATCTGTGGTTTTTGATTTTCTCATTGCGTTTATTGTGATGTGTTTTTGTTGTGGTATTTGTAGTGGGTTTTTGTTTAGTGTCGTGTGTGTTGTTTTTTTTGTGTGATGATGTTGATTAGGCTACTTTGTTTGTCTATTGAATGATTACTCATAGATGTTATGCTTTGTAATCTATGTATTGTTTTTTTGTTATTGATGTATGTTTCTGGTTATGTTATTTGTTGTTGTGTTGCTTGTGTATGATTTGTTGTTTGATTTTGTGTTTGCTGTGGTTTGTTGTTGTCTCGTGTGTTGTTTGTGTTTTCATTTTTATGTTAACGCGTGGTTATGTATTCGGGTTTGTCTTGCAGAATGTTGTATGTGTGATGTGTTTAGTGTAGTGAGTTATTTTGTTTTTTTTCGTTTTCAGTCTTAGTTATTTATCGTGTGTGGCTGTGATATCGCGTTACGTGTTTTGAGGTTTAGGTGTTCTTGTGGTTTTGTTTGATTGTTTTAGTGTTGCTTTGGTGGATTTTGCATTTCGGGCTCTCGATTTCTTTTGTATTGGTTTGTTGAGTTGTATTATGATTGTATTGTATTATGGTGTGTCTATGTTGCAATATATGTTATGTGTTGCGTTAGATTGTATTTGCTTGATTTTTGTCCTGTCTGTTTTGTTGTTGATTTGTGTGAAGTGTGTTTTAATGTTAAGTGGCGTTTTAGTTTTATGTTGTTCCGTTTGGTTCGAAATGGCTTGTATTTTGTATGTGAATAGTGAATGGTTTCGTTGTGTTTTGGTGTTGGTGTTGTTTCTGGTTGTGTAGTTGTGATGTGGTGATTAGTTATGTAGTGGTGTTTTGTGGGGTGTGTTTGTTACTGTGTAATTTAGGTTACTTTTGGTGTTGATTGTCTAGGTTGATGGGGGTGTTTGTCTGTAGTATTGGTTGTGTATTCCGGTGGTTTGTTAGTTAGTTTGTGTGTGTAGTGTGTTGTGTTCAGGTATTTTGTGTGGTTGAAGGTGATTTGTATGTTGTGTTGATCGTTGAATCGATGTGTTCATTGTATGAAGTGTTTTGTTGTGTTATGATGTATTTTTTGCTGTTTTGTTACTGAGGTATATCTTTAGTTTGGTACTGTGTTGGTATGTTTTGTGTGTTTGTTTCTGTGGTTGTTGTTTGTTTTTGTTGTGTAGGTAGTTCAAGAGTGAGTTGGTGTGATTTGGATATTTCTGGGATGTGTTTGTTGTTTGTTGTTGTTTTTTTGTTGGGATGTTGTTTTGTTTTGTGTCTCAGACATTAACGTTTTGCTTGCTGTGTTGTTGTGTCACTGTTTGTGTTTTTTAGGTTTTAGCTGTGGGCGTGTTGGTGTCGTTGTTTTTGTTTTTTTGTTTGCATTTTTTGTTGTTCGTGTTCTTTGTTGGCTTGTTTGTTTTCTCTTCGTTGATGTGGTTATGTTTGTTTGTTTTTCGAGTATTTGTTTTGTTCTCTGGAATTGGTTGACAGTCTGGTGTGGATTCTTGGCATGATGCATTAGTTTTATTGATTTTTTTTTGATGTTTATTTGTCGGTTGATTCTAGGTCGTGTGTTTGTTGTGTTTGGCTCATTTTTCTTGTTTTATTTTTTTATTTATTATTATATTACTGTTTTATATGTAGCGGTGGTTTAGTTATATGTATGGGCTCCTTTGTTGTATTGCTGTTTTGCTTGTGCTTAGATTAGTTGGAATGTTAGTGTGTTCCTGATGTGATTTCGTTAGAGTTGATTTTTTGTGTGTTCTTGTAATATTTTGTTCGGATATGTATTTTGTGCATTTTGGGTTTGTGTTATATTGCAAGTGGTTTTATTGTTTTTTGTTTGTTGTTGTTTTTGATTCGTTTTTGCTGTTTTTCGTTTTTTGTTCAGTGCGGTGAATGTTTACGTCTTTTGATCTTGTTTTCTGTTACGGTCTGTTCTATGATTGTTTTTGTTATGTACGTGTTTATCGATCTATTGTTGATGTGTTGTTGAGGTTGATTTTGGCTTAGTTCTGTCTTGTTCGTTCTTTGTCATACGGTGTGGAGTTGTTTGTTGTGATGTTTGCTGCTCTGTGCTGTAGTGTTATGTGCATTTTTCTTCTTTCAGTTATGTAGTGTTTGTTGGTTAATGTTGTTGTGGGTTGTTTGTTTGTCTTGGGGCTGTGATTTTGTGCTTTTGTTACGTTGGTTTGCTTGTTGGGTTGTTGTGTCTCTTTGTCGGAGTATCTATTAGTGTGTTTCTTTTACTTGGTTCAATTTTTGCAATTGTGTTGTCTATGTGTTTTTGGTTTTGGTTCTTGATGATGCTTTTATGTGGTCGATTCTGGGGGTAGTTCTCTGTCATTAGATGGACTTTTTGTGTTTGTGATTACGTTTGCTTTTTGTTAATATGGTTGTTTTTTTATCTGCTAATAGGGTTTTCTTATGGTGCACTTTGTTTGTGGTGGTGCTCGGCTTGGTTTTATTTACGTGTTGTTGTATTTGTTGTTGTTTTCAGTTGTTCTCTTTATGTGCTTGTGGTTTGGTGGTTTGTTAGCTCCGTGGTGCTCATTGATGTGATGCTCCGACTTGTTGGTTTGTGTTGGTCGTTGTGTTGTGAACTATTGTTATTTTATGCATTATTTTCATGGTTTGTATTTAGTATTTAGTGTGTATTTTGGTTGTTTTGTTTTTGTTGTCTTTTGTTCTTAGAGTTTACGGTTGTTTTTTGTGTTGGGTGTATTGATGTTGCTGTGTCGATGATGCTGTTGTGTTAGAGGTTTGGTTTTGATTTGGATTTTGTCGGTAGTGATTTTTGTTGCTTTGTTGTCTCTTGTGTCTTTTTTGGATGTTTTGTCGGTTGTTGTTATCGCTTTATTTTGGTTGGTGGTGTCTGTTTCGTGTTATGTGTGCTTATTCTGTCTCGGTGGCCGTTGCTGGTGAAACGTCTCTAATTTTTAGTGCAGATTGTTTCGTGTTTTTATTGTGTGTTTCGTTTGATGTCGTTTTGTGTGTTTTTTATTAGAGATTATGTTAAGTACTTGTCGCAGGTTAGCTTTATGCGATAGATTTTTTTTTGTTCTTTCTCTTTTTTGGTCGTATTTTCAAGTGATAGATTTGCGTTTTATTGTGATGATTGAGCATTTTTCCTTTGATACTCTTACTATATGTTTCTTCAGCTCTGATCTGAGAGTTGGGTTGAGTTTTAGTATGATGGAGCTTATTTTTTTATGTGTGACTTTGCTTTGTTGGATTGTGTTGGTTTATTTTTTTGCTGGGGGTGTGTTTGTTGCAGGTTGTGTCGATGCCACTTTGAACTTGCACTGTCCTTATTCAATCGGTTTTTCGGTTCTGTTTTTTTTTTTTCATGATTTATATCCTTCTCATTATATCTTTATCCATGTCGGTTTGTGTTTGTCTTGTTGTCGCATGTGTTTTCTGTTTTTGTCGTTGTTTCTTCGATACATGATTAGTGTACTGTGTTGCTTGTTGATTGGAGCTTTTTGGTTGTTAGTCTGTGTGATCTTGTTTTGTGATGCTCTTCTTGTAGTAGAATTGTGTGTGTTTTTTGTGTGGTTGTGTTCGATTGGAGCCTCTTTTTGTTTTTATGGTTATGTTTTTTGGGGTGTTTTGTTGTGTCTATTATGCTGCTCTCATTGTGTTGCTATTGTGGCACTTGTCTTTTGTTGTTGTGCTACAGTTTACGAACTTGTGGTTGTTTGTTTGTGAATGTCTAACACTTGTGTAGTCTCTCAGGTTGTAGGGTCTGGTCTCGTTAGTTGCTGTTCTTGTTGTCGTTTTCTGATTATTGAATTCTTGTTTTTTGTTGGTCTTCTTGTGGGTGATTTTTTTTCTTGCTTTTTTGTTGCGTGTTTTGCACGGTATTACTTTTATTGTTATATATGTGTGTTATAGATCGCTTCAGCTTGAATGTTTCTTTGTTTTATTTGTGTGGTCGGTTTTTATGATGAGGCGATTGCATTGTGTCCGTTCTGATTAATACGTTGTGTTTGTGCATTCCGTTTTTGTCGATTGGTGCTGATATGGTCGTGGGATTCGAATTGTATGTTATTCCCTATTTGTCTGAGGGGACTTGTGATGGGTGTTGTGATTTGCCCTGTCGCTTTAGCTTTTGTTTGTTGTTTCGTATTGTGTGATGATTTGGTTGTTTGATGTATTGCGGTATTTGGCTTGTCGTTTGTGTTGTTCAGTGTTTTTCTCTTGTTGTTTTGAGTTTTAGTTATTGTTTTTAAGTTTGAATTATTTTGTGAATGATTGTTTGTGTGTTTGGTCTTGTGTGGTTCTTTTTAAGTTGGGATGTGGTACTTGTTTATTTCGTGATATCTTCAGATATGATGTTGATGGTTGCATTTTTTGTAAGTTTTTTGGTTTGATTTTCATTAGCTTCGGTGTCTATGTGTTTCTGTTATCATTTGTGTTTTTGCTGTTTGTTGTTATAGCTAATTGGTGTGTTTGGTGTTTGTGTTTTATGTCGTATTTGTGTGTAACCGCCTGCTAGTTGTTTGGTAAAGTTTGTTCATGTTCCTGTGTTTTTAGTGTATCGTTGAGGTTCGTAGTTTCCTTTTGATTGTAGCTCATGTTTTTTTCCCTCAGGTTTTTAATGCTCTGCTTGTTTTGTGTTGTAATGTAGAATTGTACCTGTATTTGGTTAGAAATTTAGAGTTTTTTTCTTTATTGATTTTTCGGATGTTTTGTGATGTTTTTGTGTTTGAGTTGCTGTGATTTGATTTTATGTTGGATAGGTTTGGGTTTTTTGGTTTTTTTGTGTTGTTTATGTTGTATTGGGACTGGTGGTGTAGGAGGTGTAGTTTTTTTTCGCTTTATTGATTGATTGTGTTCCGTGTTCTGTTATTCCGGGTGTCTAATTTGTTTTGGTTTTGTGTTGATGATGTTGTATCTGTGGCTTTTCTTAATGATCGATGTTTATGTTAGTAGTGTTGTATTGTAATAATTATGTGTTGCTGTTTGTTAGTGTTTATGTGTTGTTTCATGTGTGAGTTATTTTGTCTGTTTTTCTTTGCTTGTTGTGGCCTATGGTGGTATGTTCTGATTTGTGGTTTGCTGTTTCACTGTTCGGATTATTATCTTTGATTTTTGTTAGTGTCCGATGGTTTTAGTTTCTTTTTTTGACTGTTTATGTTGTGTCTTCCTTTTTTTGTGTTGTTGTTGTTAGTGCTGTTATGATGATTCATTTCGTTATTGTGGTGAAGATTTCGGTTTGTTCTTTGTTTGTGTTGACTTCTTTTGTTGTTTTTGAGTCTTTGATGCTATCATTTTTATAGTCGTCTATATTCTTTTGTTTGTATGATTTTATGCATAAAGCTTGAAGGTGTCTCGGTTTTTTGTGTTTATTATAGTTTTGTGTTTGTGTATTGTGAATAGGGTAGTTGTTGTGATGTTAGTGATCTTTGTTGTGTGATTACGTTGCTGGTTTTTGATTATTTTTTTGTTGGTGTTTTTTATGTTGTAATTTTAGGTGCTGACTGTTTTGTGTTTGTGATGCTGTAGTTGGTTTGTGTTATTTATAGTTTTGTTTTGAGGCGAGTGATGTTTGCATCCTTAGTTGCCTCCGATTGATTTGTAATTGATTGTGCTTGTGGGTGTGTTTGTTCGTGTTTTGCTTGTGTGGTTTTCTTATAGGTTGTGTGTTGTTTTTGATCTGAGTTTTGTTGTTTTGTTTGTGTGGCATTTGATTTTTGTGTGCTTATTGTTCGGTTTAGGTTTTTTAGGGTAAAGATGTTTCGTTAGTTTGTATTTGTGTTTTTTGTGGTTCTGTTACTTGTTGTTTCTGTATGTCGTGATGGTTGTGTGTTTGTGTTGTAGTTCAGAATGTTGTGTGTGATTGTGTTGGTGGTTGTTGTGATATGTGAGTGTTTATTGGTAAGTTTGTTATTTTGACCTGTTGAGATTGCTCTGTACGTTTTATTGTTGTATGTAGTTAGTGGAGTGTCAGTGTGGTTTATGTCGTGTTTATGTGTTGTGCCTTTGTGTGTTTGTCATGATGTTTGGTTTTTGTGTGTTTGCGTGCCATTGTTTTAGTTGTATGTTCTGTCTTTAGTAGTGGTTGCAATGTGCTGAGTGCTGCTGCTTTTTTATATATAGGTTTTGTTGCGTGGTCATATATGTTTGTCTGGTGTATTGTAGTGGTCGTGCTAATAGTGGTGGGCTTGTCGGTCTTTTCTTGTAGCTGTGTTCTTGGTCGTTTTGCTGATAGCTGTCTAGTGTAGATGTTGCTTTGTTTGTGGGTCATGTTTTTGGGCTGGTGTCTTGGCTTGTTTGTATCGTGTTGTATTGTAGTCGTTTTCGTTGTTGTTTAGGTAGTGGTGTTGTTATGTTATGTGTGTTCTCCTTGCGGTGATTGTGCTAGGTCTTTTGTAGTGCGTTTTTTGTTGTTTTTGTGTTTGTCGTGATGTGTTTGTTGTATCTTGTGTTTGTGTATTCTTCTTTGTGGTGAATTATTTGTGGATTGTGTGTCACTGCTAGTGGAGTTCTTTTATGTTGAATGTTGTGTTGCTGATTTGGCAGTTTTAGTAGTTTTTATGTGAATTGTGTGAGTTGTATGTGGTCTCTCGTCTCTTAAGACTTTTTTGATTCTGTCTTCGTTGTTGTTGTTTTTGAGGCTCGTTGTTTGTTGGTGATTGTTGTGATTTTTAGTGTCTTGTCCATTTGAAATCTGCTAATGTGGTACTGTTGGTTGTTGGTTGTTTTCTTTTTTGGTAGTTGTGTTGTAAGTTGCATTTATCCATCTACTTGTCGGGTGTCGAGTTGTTGTTGTTATGTAGGTTGGGTGTGTTTTGTTCGTAGTGTGTGGTTTGTCGGTGTTTTTATGTGTGTTTTGTTGTGTCGATTATTCTTTTTGGGGTGTGTTTTTGTTTGTTGAATGTGTTTTTAGTAAAGTCGATTTTTTATTGGGTGCTTGTGTTATTGTCTTGTTTAGTTTTAATTTCTTTTTGCTTTGTAGGTGACTTTGAGTGTATTTTTTGATGTTGTTTTGTCTTGTTAGTTGGATTGATTTGTGTGTTTATGTTCGTAAGATCTCTTTATTAGATTGTGTGGTTGTATTGACTCTTGTATGCTTTTTTTGTAGGCATTCTTCTTTCTGATCAGTTTGTGTGTGTCTGGAGATGTTTTATTGGTTCGTTGATGCTTTTTATTGGTTTTTGTTTGTTGTTTTTATTTGTTTTGTACTTCGCTTTGCGGGGCT
Source organism: Pseudopleuronectes americanus (assembly GCA_038501795.1). Classification (NCBI taxonomy): domain Eukaryota; kingdom Metazoa; phylum Chordata; class Actinopteri; order Pleuronectiformes; family Pleuronectidae; genus Pseudopleuronectes; species Pseudopleuronectes americanus. The sequence continues at coordinate 20,531 of JBAMIH010000194.1, forward strand.
CTAGTGTATTTGATAGGTTTGGTCTCTATTATTTTGGTTATCGTTTTCAGATTTTGCTTTGTGTGAGTTGGTTATTGAAGTCTGAAATTTGTGTGATTTTTATTTCAGTTTTTTGTCTTCTTTGTTTTGTGACTGATACTTGTAGTGTGTCTTCATGCATTGTTGATTGTAGTGACTAGCGTTGTTTGATTATTGAATTTTTGATCTTGGTGTGTTTTGTATAGCTTTCTTTTATGTTGTTTTGTTTTTATCTTTCTTTTCCTGTGTGTTGGGTAGAGTCGTATGCTATGTCTATGTCTTTATTTTTGTGGCTTTGAATGTTGTGGTTTTGTATTTTTGTGTTTATTTTGTTTCGTGGTTTGTAAATATTTGTTGTTGTTTCGTATTCTTTTTAGGTTTGGTGTAGTTTAGGCATAGCGTCAAGTATTCGAGTTCAGATGGTTCTTCGTTACTTGTGTTATCGTGTTGTTTCTTGTGTTATTTGTGTTTGTGGTTTTTTTGATTTGATTTGCTATATTTGAGTGTTTGAGCGTGTTGTCAATCGTGTCTTAGTAGTTGTATGACGTTTGTTTTGGTATTGTCTTCTGTAGTTTTTTTTTGGGTTGTGGTTGTTGTGTATTAAGTTGTGTTTTTTTAGTTGTGTTGGTTTTATACGTGTTTGAGTTATTTTTTGTTGGTTGAGGGTTGTTCTAATTTTGTCTGAGTTGTCTTTGATAGTTTTTTGTTCGGTACGTGTGTGTGGTTGTGTTGTCTTTTTCTGGTGTGTTTTGGTGATTGAGTAGTGCTGTGCTGTTCTTGTGAATGAGGCTTATTTCGCTGCCTGTTGGTGTTTGGTTTGTTTGTGAATCGCTTGTTAGATGCTGTGTTGCCTTGTCATTATTAGCCTTTTTTGTGTTTGTTGTGTGTTTTATTATTGTGTTCTGTTTGCGCGGCTTCGTGAGTTTGTGGGTGTCTTTGTTTAAAGATGTTAGGGTAACATGGGGTTGTTAGTTTCTGGGTGCTTTGCTATAGATCTTTGGTGCAATAGCGTGTAGTTGGTTTGTGATTCTTGGTCGTCCATTTTCGTGTGTGATGTGTGGTGGATTTTTAGTAAGGCCTTGTTTGTTCTTGGTCGGTATTATTTTCGTGGTAATATTGATCTTAGGTTTTGCTGTGTCTTTTTTGTTATGTGGTGATTCGTTTTGTTACGTTTTTTTGGTTATTGTTTGTTGTTTGTGATTGTTTTTGTGTAACAGATTTTGTGTTGCGTTTTGTGTGATTAGAGTGTAATTGTTGGCTTGAGATTTTGTTCTCCGTTGTTGTTTGATGCTGTTTTTGTTATTGTTTGGCTTGGTTTGGTTGTTTTTTTTGTCTTATGATGCTTATTGTTTTACTTGTTTGTGTTTGTTTAGCTGTGGATTTTTTGGTGTCTGTTCGTTCTTATAGTTGTATGGTTTTTGTGTTTTGTTGATGATTTTTGGGGGGGGGTTGATTATGTTGTTTATAGTATAGCTGTTGAGGATACTGTAATTGCCTTTGTTGCTATTGGTAGTTATTGTGAGTAAGTGTGTGATTGCTGGTATTGTTTGTTAGGTGGTGTTTATGATATTATGTATGTTGTATGCAGGTTGCGGTGTTCTTGTGCGTATTCTAGGTTGTTGTGTTTTGTGTGTGTTGTCTATGTGGTGTCAATGTTTATTAATTTGTGTATTTTGAGCTTGTTGTTTTTGTTTCGTGTAGTGTTTTGTTTGCTTATCGTGCTGGTAATTGATGGTTGTGTAGGGTATGGCATCGTTTTGTTTTGTTGTTTGGTTCTTTGATTGTGGTGTCTGATGTGTTGTTAGTTTCGCATTTGTTGATAGTTGGTATGTGTTGGTGTTGTTGTGGTTTGCGTTTTCAAGTGTTTGGTGGTGGTTCTGTATTATAGGTATGTTTTTGTTGTCCATGGAGTTTTTGTTTTTATGCTCTTTTTTGTTTGATTTAGGTCTTGTTAGGGTGTGATGTATGAGCGTTTTTTTTTTTGGTGTTTGTTTGTCTAGGTGATCTTCTCTGTCTTTGTAAGGTATATGATTTTGATATTGTTTTGTGTCTTGTGTATGTGTTTTGGTTGTGATTCTTTGTTGTCTTGCTTTGTCGTGTCTTCGCCTTTACCTTTTTGCTGATTGTATGTGAGCTCGTGGTTCTCTGTTTATGATTTATTTGTTTGTGTGATGTTTTGGATGTTAAGTGTCGGACTCGCTTGATTAATGTTTTGTTTTAAAGTTTTGTGTTAGTTTAGTTTGTGTTTGGTGTTGGCAGTTTTGCATAGTCCTTCTATTACGTTGTTTCGTAAAGGTTTGTTTGGTGGTATGATTGTGATGTTTCCGATTGTGTTGTGTAGTTTTGTAGGTGGCTTTGTGTCTTCTTTTGCATGCTTCATGTTTGTTCGTTATGTGTTTGTTTGCTTATGTTTGTACCTTTGTTTTATGTGTGTAATTTGCTTGGTATTGTTTGATTTTTTGGATTTGTCGAATTTGTGATTTTGTGTTTTTTGATTATATGTGTTGTCTTTGTGTGTTCAGTGTTTGGTTTGTGTAGATTCATTTGGTAGGTGTTCTTGTGCTTCTGTCTCCTGATGTTGATGTTTGTTTGTAGTTGGAATTGTATCATCTTTTGTTAATGGTTTTTTTTGTTATGTGTTGTTGTTGATTGTTGTAGTGATTTAGTGTGTTTGTGGGTGTGTTTTTGTGATCTCATTTGTTTGAGATCTTTTTTTTGTTTAGGTGTGGTGTAATTTTTTGTGTTTAGTTTGGTCGTCTCTTCGTTGATGTCGGTTTGTTTTGTTTTGTTTTTGTGTTAGGCTAGTGTCTTCTGGTGGTGGGTTTGTTTTTATGATTGAGTTTATTTGTAGCTGTTGGTTATGGTTGTTTTAAGATGTATGTTGTTTACTGTGCTTATTAATCCTCTCTTAATGTGTTGTTTGTTGTTGTAAGGTTTGGTGAATATTCTGTGTCGTCGCTCTGTGTCCTTGGTTGAGTTATATTTTCTTAGTGACGCATTGGTGTGGGAGGTGTATTGGTTGTGTTGTTTGAGGATGCTTGGTAGTTGGTTGCTTGATATTCATGTTTGTTGTTGTGGTGGTGTCGTAGGATTGTTTTTTTTAGGTGGGATGATCGTAGTTTTTACTTGCTTGTTTGGGTGCTGATTAGGGTTTTTTTAGAGTGGTGTGTTTTGGTGGGGTTGCTTGTCTTATTGTGTGTTGTCTGTATTTTATGTTTGATTGTATCGTCGTTCATTTCTGCCGTGTTTGATGATCTTTTGATGTTTAGATTAGTGATTTGTTGATTTATTGTTGGTGCAGCTGCTGTTGTTGTTGTTTTTATGGCTTTTTCGTTGTTGTTGTGATGACTTGGAATGTCGTTTGTGTATGTTAGTCTTCGGGTGGTGTTTCGTTGGTTTATTTTGGGGTGTTGTTTGTTGTTTTGTTTGCTATGGGATTTTTTCTTATTTGGTGTTTAATAAGTTTGCTTTGAGTGGGTTGTTTTGTTGGTGATTGTGATTTTTCGGTGCATTATGTTTATGTTCTCTGAGTGTGTGTGCTTTTTGTGGTTTGTGTTCGGATGATGTAGTTAGTTTGTTTTGATGATGGGTTTGGGTTGCATGGTTGTGTTCTTGTTGTTTTAGTATGTTGTGTGGAATCATCGTTTGATCTGTGAGTTCGATTGCGTGTTGTTGTGGTTGTGTGTTAGCTCCTTTTCGTGTGTTTTTTTGTCTGTGTCTATGTGGATGTTTAGTGTGTAGTTTTTTTTTGTTAGCTGGTTGTGTCGTTTGGTTATTTAGTGTTTGTAGTCGGTGGCCATTTTATGGTATGGTCTTTCTGTTGTGTTTTTTGTTGTTGGCTTATATTGATTGTGTGTTTTGTTCTTGTGATTAGGTGCGGATGATTGATACGTGTGTTATTGGTTGTCGTGTGTATGGTTGTTTGTTATATAGTGTGGTATGTCGGTCATTTTTTATTTTGTGTTTGAGTTTGTGTTGGTGTGTTTAGGTCTGGTTTGTTATATTTTCGTTTTTTTTTTTTTTTTATTTTTTTTTTTATTTTACTGGTGATTGTTTTTTTTGTCGGTTATTTCGTTTTTTGAGGTTTTGTTTGTTTGGTGCTTTGTTCGAGTTTGTTTTGTTTTGTAATTGTGTGGTCGTCGTATTATAGTGTTTTAGTCTTTGTCTTTTTGTTAGTGGTCTTTTTCTAATGATTTTGTGTTTAGTTTTATAACTATGATGTTATTGATTTGGGTTGTTGATTTGTTGTGTTTATGTATCTCACTTACTGTTGCGATTGGATAGTTGTTCGTTTTGCTTGTTGTTTGGCGATTGTTGTTCATGTTTCTGGTGTGTGTTTTGTTTTTGTTGTTTTTGTGTATGCCTGCGCTGGTGGTTGTTAGTTGTGTGTGTTGTGGAGTTTGTAGTTTTTGTTTATGGTAGATAGTTTTGTTCTTGTGTTGTTGTTGGTGATTGGTGGACGTCTGTGAATTTTGCTGTATTGTGTGTTCGTATTAGGATTTTAGGTTGATATGCTGTCTCTGGTTTCGCTCGGTTGGGGTGATTATCGTGTGTGGTGTATGTTTGTGTTGTTGTATCGTTGTTTTAGTGTTTATTTTGTTTAGTTTTTGCTGCATCTAGTTGTTCTCTGTTTCTTTCGCTTTTGTTCGTATGTTTGTTGTCGGTGTTTTTAGTGTTTATGCAGTTGTGTTTTCGGGTGTGTGGTTTTGGTTAGTTGTGTTCCGATGTCGTTGTTGTTTGGGTATCGTTTGTTTGTTGTTGTGGTTCTTTGTATAGTTTTGTTTTTTGTTGGTGTATGTTTATGGTTTATCTTTATGATTGTTGTATTGTCTCACGGTGTTTTCCGGGTAAGCTGACTGGGTTTGTTCTTTTCAATTGTTGTTGCTATTTGTGTATTTGTTTTGTGTTTTGTTGTGGTGTTTTTTTGTGATGGTATATATTTTTCTTTGGTTGAGTTGTGTGTCTGGCTAGATGTTTGTCGTGTTGTGTGTTTAGAGTGAATTTTTGTTGTGAATGTAGTGTAAATTTGGTGGTGTTTTAGTTGGCTTTCTTTGTTAGAGATATATATTAATGTGAGTGGTTATATGCTTTTGTTTTCTGATGCAGGTTTTTTTTTTTTTGGTTGTATTGGTTTTGGTTGTTTTGGCAGCTGTATGTTTTAGTTGGTTGTTTTTATTTTTATCTTTTTATCTTTTAATTTTATATTTTTTTTTTATTTTTTTTTTTCTCTTTTTTTATTTTATTTATTTTTTTTTATGTTTAATATTTTACTTCTTTTTATCTTTTTTGCGCTGTTGCTTTTACGTTTGGGTTGTTGTTGATTTTTGTTTTGGAAGGTGGGTTAAGTGTTTGTGATGTGTGTTGCTTGTTGCTTTGAGGTGTTCTGTAAAGTTTTTTTGGTTGTCTAGTGAATCTGTGGATGTTTGTTATATTACGCGTGTTGTGCTATGGGTTTTTCGTTTTAGGTGTTGCTTGGTGGTGATGTTTTGTGTTTTGTCTTGGTTTGTTTTTTTATATTAACTGCTTCGCTTTTTATATCGTGCTGGTTATGGTTCTCGATTTTGGTTGGTTATTGTGTTTTTGTGGTTGTTTGAGTCGTTGTATGTTCATTTTCGGGTTGTTTTTTGTTTTAGCTTTGTGTGTTAAGTAGATTGGTTGAGTTTGATGTTGATGGTTTCTTGTGTTTGTTTGTGAGTTTTTTGTTTGGTTCGTATGTTGTGGTGTTTTTGTGAGTAAGGGTCATGTGTCTAATAGTTGGATGTATGATGTTGTGCTTCGTCATGTTTGTGAGTTATTGTTTGTATTGTTTTGCTTTTTTTAGTGTTCTTTGGTTTAATGTATGTTTGGCGTATGTTGTGATTGGTCTTTCGTACGTTTTAATGGTTTGTTTTTGTAATTGATGACTGTTCCGACAATAGGTTTTGTGGCAGTTCTCTATGCGATGATTGTGTCAGAGCTTGTTCGCTTGGGTAGTGGGGTTTTTTTATTTGTTTTTGTAGATTGAGGTCTCGGTTTGTTTTTGATTTTTGTTAGTAGATGTTATATTTGATGTCTTGGTCGTTGTCTTTTTGATATGTGCTTGTTGAATTCTTTGAGTTTTGGTGTGGTTGGTATGTTGGTTTAAATGTGGTTGTTTTTGTGGGGTGCTTTTCGTTGTAGTTGTTAGTTCTGCTGTGTCGGCATTCATGATTGTTGGTGAGTCGTGGTTGTTTGTGATTGTTGTTGTTTCGCTGTGTATCCTTATGTCTGGTTGGACGATGTATATGTTTGTTTTCGTTGTGTTGGCATTTTATTCTGGGTCTATCGTTCTTGTCTGTGTTTTTGATCTTTGTAGCATTTTCGGTGATTGTAGTTTGGTAAGTTTGTTGCGATGTGGTTGGATGTAGTCTTGAATTGTCTGGTTGTGTGCGTGGTTGTTGTTTGTTGCATCCTGTTGTATTCGCGAATTCGCCTAGTTTTGTCTATGTCTGCTGTATTCTCTGCTACTATCGTGATGCTGGCTTCTGCGTTTTCGTTCTGTGAGTGTTGTTGTTTGTTTTGGTTGGTCTGAGCATGTGTGCACGCGATGGTTGTATTTTGTGATTGTTGGTTTATTGATAGTCTGTGTATTGTGATTGATTTCGCTAGTGCAGTTTGCTTCTTTGCGCTTAGTCTAGCTGTCGTTGTCTGTATATGTATGATTGTTGTGCTCATTGTGATTTTGTGCATTGTGTGTGAGTGGATCTGATTTTCTGTGTGTTAGCTGGTAAATTTGTTCGTGTTCTAAGAATTTTCGCGCTGTTGTCTAATTGTGTTAGTTCACTTTTTTGTCTTTGTTTGTCTTTTGATGTTGTTGTATGTTGTTTTGTTTTTGGTTTCGGTGGTTCGTGTCGATCGTGTAATAGTGTTTATTCGATCTTTTGTTGCTCTGATTTGTGCTCGTTTTGTTTTGTGTGTTTTTAGTCTGTTAGTGTTTGCTGTGCTGTGTTTTTTCGTTATTTTTGAGTGTCGTTTGCGGTGCTGTTGTAGATGTGATTGACTCGTTTTGTGTATTTTATATAGTTATTGTTTGGTTTTGTGTTTGTTGTATGTTACTGTCTGTATTTGTTTTTGTGTGTGTCTGTTATTTGTAGTCGTTTGTGTATTGTGTTGTTGTGTTTTGATGGTTGTATGGCTGTAGTGTTTTTATGTCCGCTAATGTGAGTGTTGTGGATGTGTTTGTTTAGTTTATTTGACTGATGTGTTTGTTGTTTGTGTTAGATCTCTGTTGATGCTATTGGTTGCTTGTAGTCCTGTGTTGTGTTATTTGTGTTTTTTTGTGTTTGTTTTTTGTTTGTTTTTTGTGTGTGTTGTTTTTGTGTTTGTTGTGTGTTTTGTTGTGTTTTGTTTTTGTTTTGTTGTTTTTGTGTTTTTGTTTTTTTGTTTTGTGTTGTGTGTGTGTTTTTTGTTTTGTTTGTTTGTTTGTTTGTTGTTTTTGTTTTGTTGTGATTTGTTGTTTTGTGTTGTGCTTTTTTTTGTTTTTGTTTTGTGTGTTGTGTTTTTTGTTGTCTTTTGATGTTTCTGTTATTTGTTTTTGTTTTGTTTTTGTTTGTGTGCTTGTCTTTTGTTTGGTGTTTTTTTGTGTTTGTGTGTTTTTGTTGTTGGTTTTTTGATGTTTTTTTTGGTGGTTTTTGTTGTTTTTATGTGTTTTGGTGGTTTTGTGTTGTGTTGTGTTTTTTGTTGTTTTAGTCGTTTTTGTTTTATTTTTGTGGTGTTTTGTTTTGTTTGTTTTTGGTGTTTTTGTGTTGTGTCTTTTTTGGTTGTATGTGTTGTTTTTGTTGTTGTTTGGTTTTTGTTTTTTTGTGTTGTTTTTGTTGATGTGTTTTGTTTGTTTTTTGTGTTGATGTTTTTGGTTTGTTGTTTTGTGTGTTTTTGTTGTGTGCGTTGTATTTTTGTTTGTATGTTTGTTTTTTGTGTCTGTGTTTTGTTTGTGTTTTTGTTTGTGGTTGTCATTTTTTGTTGTGTTTTGTTTTTTTGTTTGTTTGTTGTTTTGTTTTGTTGCTGTTGTGTGTGTTTGTTTTTTGTTTGTTGTTTGTTTGTTTTTGTATGGTTTTTGTTTTGTTTGGTTGTTTTGTTTTGTTGTTTTTGTTGTGTTGTTTGTGTTGTGTGTTTTGTGTTGTTTAGGTGCTAGTATTGGTGATGTGTGTTGTAATTGCTGCTTGTGGTGTGTATCATGTACTATTGTTGTTGGTTGTGATTTTGTTTTAGTGTGGTGTTTTAAGGTTGTTGGTGTTTCTTTACGCTTTTCGGGTGTGTCTGTTGTTTTTTGGTTTCGTGCTGGTGGTTGATAGTGGTCTTTGTTTTGTTTTGGTTGTGTGAAATTTTGTTCGGTTTGTTTGTTCGCTTTGGATCTTGATTAGCTCGTTGCGTTTTATTTGTTTGTGTATCTTTTGTGATGTTTTCATCAAATTTTTAGTGTTGGGTGGTTTTGTGTATAGTGTTGTTGTTGGTACGTCTGCTAGTTACTATTGATGTGTTGTATTCGATGTTGTTGATACATTGTCTTTTATGTTTTCTTTGTGGCGAGGATTTTTGCTGGTGTTTTTTTTATGTTTTGTTTCTGTTTGTTTGGGTTTGTGTTATGTTTGGGTGTTTGCTGTTTTGTTATGTCGACATGTTCTGGTGTTTTATGTGTTTGTTGTTCTATGTGTAGATTTTGCTCCTAATGTTGTTAGTTTGTGTGTGTGTATGCCTTTAATTGGTGAGGTCTTGTTCGCTAGTGTTGATTGTTTGTAGTTATTGTATTCGGGTATGTAGCTGTTGTGTTTGTTGTCGTCTATTGGTGTTTGGTGTGTGTTGGAGTTTAGTGTTTGTTGTAGTGTGTTCTAATATTGGTTGTTGTTGTAGATTTGTTTTGTCGTTTGTCTGGGGTTTGTCTGTGATGTGCTCATGTTATATTTTTTGGTGTGCTTGTTTGTGGGTTTTTTGTTTGTTTAGGTTGTTCTTTGGTTCGATGATTTGGCTTTGGATCTGTTTATTGGAGTTGTGCAGGAAATTAATGTTAGTGCTGTGTTCTTGGGTGATGTGTTTTGTTTAGTGTTGTTTGCTAGTTTTTTGTATTGTATATGTTTTATTGTGCTGTCTTTTTTGTGACCAATAAGCGAAGGTATTTATACCTTATTTTGTTAGTTGGAGTGTTTTGTTGTGTTGTGTGTTTTGTGGATTTATGGTTGGTCTGTTGCTTTCTTTTATGGTTATTTCAATTGGGTTGTATGTTATAGCATGTGATTTATTGGTTCATTTTTCGCGTTGTTTGTGTTTGTGTTCTTGTTATCCTTAGTTTTGATTGCGAAGTTGTTGTGCTATTGTGTTTTTGTGTGAGGCTTTTGAAGATGTTGGTTGTGTAGGTTGCTGTGTTTGTGTGTTTATTAGAGTTGTTATGTGTTGTTTACTGATCGTTTGGGGGGTGTGGTTAGTTGTTATTTGTAGTTTTTTATGTTGTTTCGCTTGATTGTGGTTATGTTTTATTGTTGTGCAGTTGTTTGTGTTTGTGTTAGTTTGTACGGTGTGTTTGTTTGTTTCTACTCCCCTCTTATTTAGGTTTCTTGCTTGTGTTTTTTTTGATTGTGTGGAGTTTCGTTTGGTTTCATGTGAATTTTTGCTGTTTCGTCGTTGGATTCTTGTGGCTTGCTCTTGAATTGAATGTTTTCGCTTGTTTCTCTGTTCGATGGGTTGTTGTGAGCTAGTTGTTTAGTATAAGATTATGTTTTTTTTTATGTTTTGTTCTATGCGTTCGCTTGTGGTAGTTTTTATAGAAGTTAGTGATTTTTCATTTGGATCATCTTTGTGTATGGATTGGTGTTAGTGTCTTTGTGTTGTCTGGTTTATATGCGTTTATGGGTTGATTGTTTTTCGTTTCGATTTGTTTGTTTGGTGTCTCGTTGTTTTTAGAGTTTTCTGATGTGTGTTCTTTCTGTTTCGAATTTGTTATAGTAGTTTTCATTGATTGGGATTTTCATGTATAGACGTATAAGCTCAGATCTCTTGCAGATTTTAGATTGTTGTTGTGGCTTGGTTTGTTTTTGGTTGGATGAGTGTGTGGTTAGTAGTGTTTTGTGTGTTGCTACTGTGGCGTTGATTGGATGTGGTGATATGTGTGGTTGTGCTTATTGGCGATATTGATTTGTTACGCTTAGAAAGTGTGTTTTGATTGTAGTTGTTTGCGAGCTTTCTTTTATGGTCGGTTGTTTTGTGTCCTGTATTGATCGTTATGTTGTTGTGTTGTATGTGGTTGGTTTGTGTACGTTGTGGTTTTACTGTCGAATCTGTCTACTATTTGTTTTGTGTTGTTGATGTTGTTGTTTATGGGTTTTGCTAGTAATGTCTGTTTGTTGTTATTTTTTAGGTTAATGTAATTGTCATCTGTGTTTTGCTCGTGTGTTGCGTTTTTGTGTTTCGTGGTTTATTTTGTATGCGTGTTTTGGGTTTTTTTTTCGTATGCAGTGATTGTGTCCTAGGTTTGATTTAGATACGTAGTGTTGTATTTGTTTGTGATGTGTGTTCATGTCGTTTTCGTGCTTGTTCTTTTTTCTAGTTGTTTGGGTTTGTTTTGTTGCGTTTGTTGTGTTTTCTTAGAATGTTCGTTTTCTGTCTTGCTTTTTTGTTGATTTGTTATGAGTGGTGGTTGATTTTTGTTTGTTGTGATTTTAGCTTGAGCTGCATTTGTTAGTTATATTTTTGACTTGTATTTAATGTTGTTTGTTGTGATTGTGTCATTGTGGTGGTGTTGGTGTTTTGTTGGTTATGGGTTGTTTGATTAGTTTTTGTTGTTTTTTCTTTTTTCTTTGAGTTGTTGTGTTTGCTTTTTGAGAAGTGTGTTTTATTCTTTAGATGAGACTAGGTGTTTGTTATGTTTTTTGTTTTGGTGTGTGTTTTTGTGTTAGTTGTTTGATAGTATGTTTCAGTTGATAGGTGTTTGATGTTGGTGTTTGTTCATGTGTTGTTTATTTTGAGGTTGTTGTTTAGGATGTTTGGGAGTTGATCTTTAACTGTAGTGTTGTGTTTTTATTGTTGGTTTTTTTGACGGTATGATTTATTGTTTAGTTGTAAATCGATCGTTCGTTGTATTTTTTTTTTTTAATTTTTTGTGATGAGTTTATAGGTTTTTTTGTGGTGTTGTTTATTGTTGATGCTTGGTGTTGATAGAGAGTTGATTTGTATAGTTTATATGTGTATTTGTCAATGTCCGATTTTCGTATGATATGATGTGTTGATATGGTTCGGGTTTGCTGCCGTCGACTAAATTTGTGATACTGCTTGGATATTGTGGAGTAATTTTAGTTGAGTTAAGATTTGAAGAACAGGAAGTGAGAGGCATAAAAAATAAGAGTTATAGAATTATATGATAAATGAATAATTATAAATAAATTAAAGATATAACAGATGATATTGATATATATTTTAAGATAGATAAGGAATATGGTTGTATAAGATAAAGAATTAATACATAATTAATAAATGAATAACAGAAATAGAATCATATAATTTTATTTTAGCAAACAAAATACAATATATAATAAGATTATATTATGAGCAAATTTAGTAGTTACTGAGAATATTTCTAATACGTACTATAAAAAAATAATACTATGATGTGTAGTTGTTAATGAGTGTTGTTTGCTGACTTGTTCTAGTTTGGTGTAGTTTATTTGGTTAGTTTTGTTGATGGTAGATATTTTTTTATTACAGTAAGTCTGTGGAGGTGTTGAGTTGTAGGTCTGTCATGTTGTTATTTTTTTTTTTGTTATGTTTTAGAATGGTAGTGCGTTTTGTATTGGGTGGTTTTGTCTTGGTAGATGATTTTTTGCCATGATTATATTGTGTATGTTTTGTGCTTGTTTTAAGGATTTTGTCTTATATGTAGTGGTATGTTGTGAGTTGTGTTGTATGAAGCTGTGGTGATATTTGTTCCGGTTTGTGTGTCGTCGTCTCTTGTTTGACTCGTTTGGGTGTGCTTTGTGTTGTTGTGATGTGTTTGTATTTTGTGTTATGTTACGATTATAGGTGTGTTTGTATTGTATTTTTGTGTTGATATTTGGCTTAGTTGTTCTTAATGTTGGTTTGTTTTTGTTGTGAGTTTGAGTAGTCTTTGCTTGTAGTTTCCTTGTTTCTGTCGTGCTTGAAGATTTGCTTTTAGTGTTGCTCTGAGTTTATAAGTGGTTGTGTTATCGTTATTTGTTGTTATGTTTGATTTCGTATTCTGTGTTGTAGTTTGATTTAGTGTCTGTATGTTTGTTTAATAGTGATTGTTGATGGATTGTGGGTGCCTGTGGTTGAATGTGATGGATTTGTCTTCGTATGCGTTGTTTTGGTTATTTTGATCTTTGTAGGGATGTCTTTTTTTCGATGGTGTCTTGTTTTTTGTTTTATTGGGATTTGGTTAGTTGTGTTGTTTTCTTTGTTTATGTTCTGTTTTAGTGTTTTATAGCTGCTAGCGTTCGATGTTTGTTTGTTGTGGAGTGTCGTGTGTGTGTTTTTTTTTGTTTGTTGTGATTAATTGTGATTTTTTTTTTGTGAGTTGTTTTGCGAAGTTGTAGTTTTGTGACGTATTGGTTTGTGTCTGTGGTTGATCGCATTTTTTTATTCGATTTTGTTGTTTACGTTTTGTGCGGTTGTGGTGTTACTTCTTTGTCTGGTGTGGTTGTTTGTTTTTGGTTTGATCTTGTTTGTGTGCCATAATTTGTTTTTTACTATTTGTAGTTGTGTTTGTGTTGTTTAAGATCTTTTTAGCTGTTATTCATGCTTTCGTTATCTTTGTTTGGTTTCGTGTGGATAGATGTTGATGTAAGTGTGTGTGGTTGGTGCTTTTGCTTTTGTTGGTTGTGTAATAGTGTGAGATGCTGTGTTTAGTTTGTATGATTCTGTAGTTTGGTTATGTATTTGGTCATGAAGCGTCGTGGTCCGTTGTGGTTATTGTGTGTTTTGATATTGCAGAGTGTTGTTTTTGTTGTTAAATTGATAGTGATGCTCTGTTTTTTGCGTAATTTTGCTTTAGATGTTGGTGGTTTGCTATGTTTGTTTGGATCGTAGTTGTTAGTTTCGAGTTGCATGTTCGTGTTGAATTGGGTTGTTAGTATTATTCTTGTTGTATGTGTATGTCGATTGTGTGGCTTTTGGTTGGTGATGATGGGTGTGTTTTGTTCTTTCCGGTCGTAGTGTTCGTTTAATGTTCTGTGTTTGTTTGACGATCGGTGAGTTTTAGAGTGTTATTGTTTTATGATGCACTGCGTCTTGGTTGTTGCTTATATTCTTTGTGTTTTTGGGTAGGTGTGTGACTTGCTCAGTAATGTTGTCTCGTGTCTAATGTCGGATTGGTTGTTGAGTTGGAGATTTGTAGGTTTGTGTGTTCAATTGTTGTTTTTGTTTGAGTGAATTATCTGGTTGTGGTTTCTTGAAATTTTCTCGATGTACTCTGTTGTGTGATTGTTTTTGGTTGTTTTTGGTTGGTTGTAGGTCGTCTTCTGGCGCTTGGAGTGATTTTGATATTAGTTTATGATTTTTTTATTGCTGGTGGATGGTCTCGGGTGTTGGTTGTTAGTTGTTTCGTTGGGTTTGTGCTGTGGATTGTGTTCGTTGTCTTGGTTCCGATTCTGTGTGTTGTTCGTTGACCCGCTTTATGTTTTTTACTGTTGTGTTGTTGAGTGTTTTGTTTTTGGTGAATAGGTTGTGGTTAGTGTGTGTTGTGTTTGTTGTTGTGATGTTAGGTTTTGTTGTTTGCTTGGTTTGTTTGACTGTGTTTTCTATTTGTGTTTCTGTATGTGTGTTGATGTTTCGTGGGATGTGTTGATGCGTGTTCTTGTGCGTGATTTTGATTATTGTGAGTGTGTTGTGGTGATGTGATGATTTGTTTGTAGTTGTGATGTCTCGATTGTATGTTGGGTTTATGTAGTGTGTGTACGGTTGCTGTTTTGAGTGTTTGTTGTGTGTGTGAAGCGTGGTTATTTTGGTGGTGCAATGTCTGTTCACACTGACGACTTTGTGTTTTTGTAAACTGTTTTGTATTGGCTTGTAGTCGTGGATGTTGTCGCTGAATGTGTTTGTTTTGTTTTTTGTTTGTGACTTGATTGTGTGATGTGTTTGTAGGGTGTCTGAATTACGATATCTGAGTCTGATATAGCTGGTGTTGGATTGTGTGTGAGAGTTTGTTAGCTATTTAGTGTCTAGATTGATGTAGGTTTTGTTTATAATACTGTGTGTCTGAGATAGTGTCGTCTATGTGTGGTATGTTTTGATGATTTGATTTGTTTTTGTGATGTTTAAACTTGTAAGATATTTTTGATGTGTGATTGTTTGTTGGTAGGTATTGTTGCTTGTTGTATGCTAGATGTGTGCGATTGCTGTTTTGGTTGTATGTGTGATGTTGTTGGTAAAGTGTGTTTGCTTGGTGTCTGTAGTTCAGTTTGGTGTAGTATGTGATAAAGCTGTTTGATGGATGCTTGTGTTGCTGTGTGATTTGGTTGTTGTGATGTTTTCGTTGTGTTATGTGCTATTTGTGTACTTGTTGTGGTAGGAGTGCTCTGAATAGTTTTAGATGTTGGTGTTTGTGCTCGAGATGCGGTTGGTTGTTGTTTGTTGTTGGTGTGTGCTGATGTGTCGTCTGTGTCTGTGTGTGTGTTCGTTGTGTCGAGGTTTCAGTGTGGTGTATGTGTGTTCTGTGTTTGTTGTGTAGTGTAGAGATTGTTTCAACGCTATTTGTTTTGATGTGTTGTGGCTGTTAGGTCGTGTATGTGTTGTGTAATTCTGTGTGTAGTGGGTTTTGTGAGTTATTTTTGTGTGTGGTTGCGATTTGTTAGGGTTTGGTTGTTCTGTTCTGGTTTATTCTGTGTTGTTTGTGATGTATGTGTAGAGTTGTTGTTGTGAGTGTGGTTTTCTTGTTTGTTGGACTTGCTTAGTCGTGTTGTGATTGTGTATGTGTGTTTTGTGTAGTTTGTGCTGGGATGTTAGGATGTGAATGTGTGGTTGCCTCTGATGTGTATGGTGTGTTGTCGATGTTGTGTGTGTTTGATGTGCGTTGTAAATGATTGTTCGTGTTGTTTTTGATTGGTGTGGTGTGTTTTTGATTTCTAGTCGTTGATCATTGTTTGTGTGTTGTGTGTGTGCTTTTGTTGTGGGTAGTGTCGTGTGTGTTATGGGTGATTTGGTGTTGTATGGTATGGTTTGTTGTTGCTCAGTGGGTGCAGTTGATGTGCTGGTCTGAGTTGGCATTCTATGTTTGTTGTCTGTGTGCTGTTGCTTGTTAGGTGGTAATTTGTGGCTTTTGTTGATTTATTGTTTGTTGTTGTGGAGTATGGTGTGTAAGGATACTGTCGTTGTAATCACTCGTTTTGTGATTCTGTGTCGTTTTGGTGATGGTTGTGTCGTTCATTGTGTATGATGATGTGTCGTGTGTTTGTTTTTGTGTGTGTGGTTCGTCTGTGTGTTGTAGGATGTGTCTTTGAAGTGTGTTTTTTGTTGGTTTTGGTATAGTAGGTGTGTGTGAGTTACTGATTGATTTGTGTTTGTGTGTTGTTTGTTTTCTGTGTGGTTGTTGTTTGTTTGTGTTGGTTAGTGGTTGGTTTGTTTGTGCGTGATCTGTTGGCTGTATTTGATTTGTGTGCAATGGATGTTGATGTGTATGTTGTGCTGTTCTGACAGCTTTAGAATGTTGGTTTGTGTGAGTTGTGGTTGTGTCGATTTTGTGTTGCGTAGTTTCGTGCTCTGTTCTGTTTGCTATTTTGTGTCTATGTGCTGCTGTTGTGTTTAGTGTCTGTCTCGATATCGTGAGTTGTGTGTTGTGTGTCTCTTGTTGTGTTGTCTAATGTCTGGTGTCTGGTGATGTGATAGTGTGTTCGTGATATTTGTCGTGTTGTAGTTATTATAGTCTGTGTTTACGTCTTGAGTGCTTCGTTGGTCTGTATGTGTCTTTTGATTGTGTGTGTTTTGTGTGTTTTTGACTCGTGATGTTTTTGTGTGTCGTCGCGTGCTTTGGTTGTGCTCTGTTTGATAGTCATGTCTCTGGAGTGTTTGCTGTTGTTGATGGTGTTGGTTTGTGTTATGTTGACTTGGTAGGTGTATGTGTGTGTTGTGATGTTGTCGTCGAGTGTTGTATGTTGTTATGTGTTTCTTGTGGTTTGGGTATTGTGTTGTTGGTGGATGTGAAGGGTACGTTGAGGTGGCTTTTTTGTTTATGTGTTAGTGATTTTTTAGTGAGTTGAGTGTCTCGTGGTATTTGACTTTTTGGTGGTGTTGTGCAAGTCTGTTTTGTATGGGTTCTTGTACTGTTGTTGTGGATGATGTTACTGTTGTTATGTGTATATGTTGTGTGTGTGTTGTGTTAAGTGCTGTCTGCGTTAGTGATCGTTCGTGTAGTCGTGTGTTGTTGGTGCTTAGTCGTGTGTTGCTGATGTGTTTTTTAGAGTTTTTTGGTATTGTTTGTTTGTGGTTGTGTGGTTTGCTGGTCTCGAGGGATTTAGTTCTACGATTTATATTTAAGGCTTTTGTGTGTTGTTTGCGTTCTTGGCTGCTAAGTTCTGTTATTTGGATCCTCTGTCGCATAGGTGTTCGGTGTCTGGTCAGTCTGTCGGTTTTGTGTTCTTTTTTGTGTTGTTTAGATTTTTGGTGGGTGCTGTTTAATTAGCCGGATTTTTTGATTCTTATACTGTTTGTTTGATTATAGGATATTTGTGTTGTTGTTGTTGTGCTTTTTTTGTTTTGTGTTCGTCTTTCTGTTTCGCGTTGTTAGTGCTTGTGGGTAGAAGTTTTATGTTTGTTGTTTGTCATTTCTGCTGTTTAAGTGTGTAGGTTATGTGTTTTTATTGTGTTTGTATTGTTTGTGGATTTTTGTTATCTACTGTGCTTGCTGATTATGTTTGTTGGAACGTTTTCTTGGTAGATTTTTCGTATGTAGCTAAGCTTTATTTGTGTAGTTGATGTGTGTATATTGTTTTTGTCAATTATTGTGTTTGTTATACTTGATGATGTGTTTGTTTATGGCTTTTGCTCTTTGTTAGGATTATGATATATTTGTATTGTTTGCTGTGTGTTAGTTTTTTTGTTTGAAATTGTTTCGTTAGTTCGTTTTTTTTGATGTTCCGGTGCTGTGTATCGTTTGTTCCTGTTTTCGTGTTATCTGTATTGGTGATTTGTGTGTTATCTCGCTTAGTGATTAGTGTTGTGGGTTGTGCTCGGTCGATGGTGTGTATTTTTTGTTCTGTCTTTCGGTTTAAGAATGTATTTTGGTGGTCTAAGGGGTTTGCTGATGTTTGTTTATTACTATTCTTGTCTTATCAGTTGTGTGTTGTGTCTTTCGTGTGGAGTGTGTGAGTTTTTTACACTATTCGGTTATTTACTTTCTGCTACATTTGTTTGGTATTGTGTATGCTGTATGTAATACTTAGTTTTCTTGCTACTTATGGCTTTGTTTTGTTGTGTTGTTGGGTTTGTTATTGATGTGTTTAGTTGTTAGATGATTTTCGTTGTAGTTTTTGTATGTATGCTTGTTATTTTGTTTTGTTAGCCACTCTGATTGTTTTGGTTATGGTTATGACTGTTATTGATACGATTTGTTCCTTTGGTTTTGTTGTGATTTAATGTTGTGTTTTCTGTTTTTTTTTTGATTTCGATCTTTCTTGTTTGCTGTTAGTATCGTTGTTGTTGTGTAGTGTTTGTTTCATCATATGGTTCGGTTTTGTGTTGTGTACTGCGGTGTTTTTCTGTGTTGTTATCGTTGGTGTTTTCTATTTCTTAGAATGTTTTTTTGTAGCTGTGGATGGGATCAGGGAATAGACTGTAAGATTGTATTATGCTGTGTGGTTTTATCTGTGGTTTTTTGTGTTGTGAAGCGATCTTTTTGGTGTTGTACGTTTTTTAGTCTGTTTTATGTTTAGTTGTTTCTGATCGGTGAATTATTATGCTTTGTCGTGTAGATTTGTTTTGTTTTGCGTTGGTTGTGATCTGTAGTGGTGTTGTTAGTATCTTGATTTAATTTATCTTTTTGTGTTATTTGTGTATTGTGTTATTGTCGTTGATGTTCTGGTTACTGTGTGTTTGTCGCGTGAGTTTTTATTATGTTTGTGTAGCTGGTCTTTTAGATTATGTTGCTGCTATCGGTCGTGGGCTTGTGTATTACTTTAAGAATTTAGGGTGGTTGTGAATGTTGATGTCTTTGGTGTTCGTTTTTTAAGCTGATTTATGGGTTTTTGGTTTGTGTTGCTGCTTTGTGGTTGTATGTTAATTGGTTTTTAGCTTGTTTTTCGAGGGAGATCGTTTTCGGTTGTGGTATATTGTTTGTTGGTTGTATTTAATATTTGATTATATGGTGGCTTCATATGCTTTTGATTCTGGTGATTTGTTTTTGTAATTATATGTAGTATGATGCTTTCGTGTTTGCTTGTGTTGTTGAGTATCTTTAGTGTGTTGTGCTGTGTTATTCGTGCATTAGTTTATGGTTAATGTGATGATATTACAATTATAGACTATCTGTAAGTCGTTGTAATGGTTTAGTTGATGTTTGGTGTGTTTTGTTGTGTTTTTGGTTGAATTGTGATATTGTGGCTTTGCGTGCATGTCAATGAGGGGTGTGGTTGATTTACTTATATTTTTTTATTGTTATTGCTGGTCTGATTTTCTGTGGCTTTTTTTTCGTGTATTCTTATATTTCTGTTCTTTTTGGTTTGTTTTTTGCTAGCTTGTGGTGGCTAATGGTTGCTTTGTTTGGGTTATGTGTGATTGTGGATTATGTCACGTGTGTAGTGTAATTAGCTTTCGTCTCTTTGTAGTTCGTAGGTTTTTGTAGTATCTTTAATGATGACGTATTTATTTTGGCTGGTTAGCTTTTTTGTTTTGCAGTTGGTTATATTGGTCTGTGTCTTGTGCTTGATTTGGATTGGTTGTATATTCCTTCTTGGCTTGTAGATTGTTTAGTTGTGTTTAGTTTGTAGTGTAATGTTGTGTGTAGTCGTGATGTTTGTGTTTTAATGTTGTCGTTTGTGTATTTTGTTTCTGTTTAGTTTGTATGCTGTGTTGTTAAGTGTATTTTGATGATTTGTGTCGTTGTTGTTACTGGATTATATTTTTTTTATATAGTGTGCCTATGTTGTTAGTGTGTGTGGTGTTTATAGTTTGCTTGGTTTTTCGTATGTGTGTGGTTGGTTTGTGTGTGTATGGTTTTTTTTTTATGCTCGTTTCTTTTGTTTTGGTGTTGTGGTGTTTATTTTGTTGTGTTTTTTTTGTTTTTGTTGTTTTGATGTTGTGCTGGTTTTTTGTGTTGTCCTGTTGTGTGGATTGTTATGTGCAAGTGTTGTTGTTGTTCGTATCGTGTTTTGTAGTGTTTTTCTCTGTTATTGTTTTGCTTGATGTCTTGTTGATTGTATTTCTGTGTTTTTTTTGGAATAATATGGTTTGGTTGTGCTTGTGTTGTTGGATAGTGTCTGATGCTTGCCTCTGTTTGTTCGTGTTTTTTGTGTTGTGTGTTGATGTTTTGTGTTGTCGTTTTGTGTGTTGTTGTGATGTGTTGTGATTTGTTGTGTATGTGTATTGTTTGTGTTGTGTTTTGTGTATTTGTATGCATCTGCTTTGGTTTTTTGTTTGTTTTTTGGTGTTGATTTATTGGTTGTTGTTTTGTTTGTTGTGTTGTTTTGGTGTTGTTGTCGTTGTGTTGTGTTTTCTTGTTGTGTTGTTTGTTGTGTTGTTTGTTTGTGTGTTGTGTGTTGTGTGGTTTTTGTTTGTTTTGTGTGTTGTTGTGTTTGGATTGTTGATGTTTGTGTAGTTTATTTGTTGTGTTTTGTGTTGTTTTGTTGTGTTGTTTTAGTGATATGTTGCGTGTAGTTGTTGTGGTTCTTGTTGTGTTGTGTTGTGTTGTGCTTGTTTGTGCTGTTTTTAGTATGTTTGATGTTATTTTGGTATTTTTTTTGTTGTATCGTCTTTGAGTTTGTCGATTTTATCGTTTCGTTGTTTTTGGCCTGTGTCTTTTTTTTTTCATGGTGTGTTTTATTGTCATAGTTCTTGTTTGTTCTAGAGTTTTTTTTTGTTTTGTGTTGTGTGTCTGATTATCTTATTTATTGTTTCATTTATATTTTAATTGTGTTGTTTTGTGGTTGTTGTTGTGGGTCTGTAGATGCTTTGTTTTGGGTTGATTATGTGTGTGTTGTATGTTCTTGTTTTTTTCTGGCTTGTGGTTTTGTGTTGTTTTTTGAGGTATTTTGTTTCTTAGTTGTGGGATTTGATCAGATTTTATTGTGATGTTGTTAGTGTCTGGTTTGTTTTGTGTGTGTCTTTTTGATGTCTGCTGTTTTTGTGGGTAGGTTTTGATCTGTGTTATGTTAGTGCATTTGGTTGTTTTTTTTTTTGTTTATGTTTAGGTGTGATTGATTTTTTTAGTTTTGTGTTCCGTTGTGGTATTTCTGGGGTGTTTGCTGAGTTGTGTTATTATTTTTGTCGAATTTGATTTGTATTTGTGTGTGTGCGTTTTTATTTGATATGTCTTGTGTGTTAGATGGTGGTTTGTGTGGTGATGTTGTGTTGTGCTATTGGTTGTGTTGATTTGGTTTATGAATGAGATTGAAGTCTATTATTTTGTGTTAGTTCTTATTAGTTCTAAGTTTCTTGTGATGATGTTTTATTTCAATCTTTTTCATAGAAGTGTGTTATGATTTGATTATATGGTTTTGTTTTCAGTGAAGTGTAGTCGTCTGAGTGAATTAGGTCGTGTGAATGTATTGTTTGATTTATTGAGTGATTTAAGTGTGTGTTATGATCTTTGCTATTCATTTGGGGATCGGATTTGTATAGGATAACGTACATTATGATGTAAATAGGTGAGATGACATGTTATAGAAAAGGGGATTAAATTTATTTAGGATTGATTATGCTTATTTGACTGTTCATCTTTTTTATTGTGTAGCTGCGTTTTGGTTTATCGTGGTGGCTTGCCAATAGTGTGGTGTGTGGATGCTATCGGTTTCGTGTTTGTTGTTGTCGTTGTGACTTTTTTTGAATTTTAGTGTTTCTTTTTTGTGTGTTTTTGTGTTAATTGCTCCTCTTCTGTTTGTTTGTTTAGTTTTTGCTTAGTTAGTTGGGTCTTGTTTGTTTATTTTCGCTTTGTTTGGGTTTTTTGTTGTGTTGTACGGATTTAAGTGGTAAATAAGTTGTGTTCATTTGGTTTGGTTTTTTGCTAGTTGTGTATTGTTATTATCTAGAGTTCTCGATTTTTTGCTCTGTTTGTTGTTTGTGGTTTGTTTGTCTGACTATGTTTGTTTGGTGGTTTTGAGTAATCAGTTTGGAAAGTTGTTTTGTTATTGTCTAGTGTATTGAGTTTTGTATCCTATGATACGGTTTGGTTATTTGATTGGTGATCGTGTTGTATTTTTTGTTATTGTTTTTGGGTTTTTTGTCTGTTCCTAAGTTTTTTCGTCTTTGTTTGGTATTGGTTTTGATTGTATGTTAAATTGTACTTTTCGTATTTGCTTTGTGTGTGGTGTGTGGATATTTGTTTTTTTTCGTGTTTTTTTTGTATTGTGTGTGATTGTGGTGGTTCGAGCTGTGATTGTTTATATGGTATGTGATCTTGTTTTCTTGTGATGTTGTTAGATTTTTGTTGATGAGGTATGTTTGTGTGTTTTGTCTGGTTTAACAGGTAGGTAGTTCGTTTCTATTTTGTTTGTTGAGTGTTTCGAATTTTTTGCGTTTGCATGTATTAGTGTTGAGTTGTTTTAGTTTGGTTGCGCGTTTAGTGGGATTGATTGGTTAGTGCAAGTGTTTATGTATTTGTGTTAATTTTGGTCAGTTTGGATTATTAAATGTTTTCCTATGGTTTGTAGTTGTTCAGTTAGTTTGTTTCTTTGTTATGTGATTGTGTTTTCTTTGGTCGGAGTCGATTTGTGTAATGAAGGATGAGCTTTGTTGTTGTACTGGTTTGTTTTCTTTGTCTTTTGATTTGTTGTATTATGTTTATTTGTATGTTGGTTCTATGTGTATCTTGTTTGATTGGGGGTCTTTGTACTTGTTTGTGTTTTAAGTGTTTGCTTTTGTGTTTTTGGTTTCTGTGGCTTTTTTATTGATCGCCTGCTTTTGTCTTCTGCATGTTTGATTTCGATTTGTTTTTTGTGCTTGTTGTGTGTGTGTTGTATTTTAGGTTTTTGTCTGATTAGTCGCTGTTTTAGGTGTGTTGTATTTGTTTGCTGTGTTGTGTGGCTGATTGTTATGTGTGTTTCTTTTTTATTTTTAATTAGGGTTATTTTTTGAGTGTGTCGTGCTTAATTGTAGATTTTCTTGTTTTGTTTCGATTCTGTGGTTGTTTTTGTTTCTGTGGGTAATGTTGTGGTGTAATATTGTTTATTGTTTTGTTTGTGGGAATTATCTGATTAGCGTTGTTGTTCTTGTTCTGTGATGACTGATACTTGTTTTTCGTTTTAAACTTGTTTTGTTATGGATGTTGTTTGGATGGTGTTGAGGATGTTTGTTTATATTTGAGTAGTGTGTAGTATGGTATGTTCGCTATATTGTGATCAGGTTCGGTTTGCGTCGGTCGTGTTGGTTCTGTTTGCATCTCACATCGTGCTTTTTGAATTTTGTTCGCTTTGATTTGTGTGGTTGTGTTTATAGTGATTGTTTGGTAGTGCTTAGAATAGGTGTATATTAAGCTCTGCTACAGTATCTGTTATGGTTTATGTATGGTTCTGCCCTGCAGTGATATTTTCTGAGTAAGTTACTATGATTTATTTAGGTGTCGCTTTATGTTTGCTCTTGTGTTCTCCTAGTTGTGTTCGAGATGATAGTCGATATGTTTCTGAGTTATCCATCTTAGATCTATGTTGTGTCTGTATGCTGTGTTGATGGCTTGTCGGTTTGTTGAGGTTCTTTGTCGTCTCGTACTGTTACTTGCGTTTCGTGTGTTTCCTATTGCGATTTTGTTAGTTAAGTTCTTTGTGAGTCGTGTTTTGTTGTTTGGTAGTTGGTTTGTTGTGATTGTGCATTGGTTGTTTTGTGTTTGGTTTTGTTGTGATAGGTGTTAAGTGCTGTTTGTGTGTGTGTTAATGTTGTAGGTTAAGCTTTCTGAATGTAGGAGTTTTTGATGTGTGTGGTGTTTTCGTTGTGGCTTCGCCTTCGTCTGAATTGGACGTGTGTTGTTATGTTTGTGTTATCAGGATTATGTTTGGTGTTTAGGTGATGCTGCCCACTAGTATGTAATTTTTTTTGTGCTGGTTGTTGATGTTGATTTTTCTTGATCGTTGGTTTTTCGCTATGGCTATGCTACTATTTTTCTCTGTTTGCTTGTGTTGTGAGTCGTTTGTTATGTTTGATTTCTTTTTGTTAGTAGTATGTTGTTGTTGGGTGCTCCTGATGTTTGTATGAATGGGTGTTGTGTATATGTTGAATTGTGGTAGGTGTATGCTTTGTGTTTATATTTTGTTATTGTGCTTGTTTTATTGATTTTTGATCTGGTAGGTTGATTGTTTTGCTATGCAGTGTCGAGCTTCTTTAGTTGTGATTGAAAAATGTGGTTGTTGTTGTTTATGCTGATCTTTGGTCGGTATAGTGTCTGTATTGTGTTTGTGGGAACAATATCGGGTTTGAATTGTTTCGGCGTTGGGTGTTTTTTTTTTCTGTATGTGTTGGATGTCTTTTTGCTTGCTACCTGCTTCGGCTAGTTTTAGTGTTGTTGAAAAAATTTTATACTCTTGTTGTGTGTGTTTGTTTAAAGGGTTGTAGAGCTGTATCGTTGTTTTGGATGATTGTTCGCTTTGTGTTTTTCTTTGCGTTAGCGTTTCTCTCGTTGTGCTCTTTTTTGTTGTTGTTTGGTTTTATGTTGTATTTTTTGGCGTGTCTGTTCGTTGTCTTACTGTTTTGTATGGCTTTCTTTTGGAAGTCTTCTATTAACTTATATATGAATTATGTAATTATCATGTCCGTTTTCGAGTCTATTTTTATAGTTTTATTGTTCGATTGGTGTTTAGATGATATGTTTTTTTTCGTGATGTTTTTGTTGATTTTGTCCGGTTACTGTATAAATGTATTGGTATTTTTGTTGTCTATGTGTTATAGTGGGTTTCGGAAATAACGGTTTGTTATGTGTGATGTTCTTAGTTTGGTTGTATTTGTGTAGTGTATCTGCGAATTTAGGTTGCATTTTAAGTTTTGCTATTTTGTTGTTGCTTTTGTTAGTGAGTGTTATTTGTGCTCTGTGTGTGTTGTTAATTTGTGTTGTATCGATATTAGCTCGTGCTATGATCTCAGAGTTTATGATGTTTAATGTTTGTTTATATTGGTGATGTTGTACGTTGTGTGTGTTGGTTTAAGATGTTTGCTTTGCGCTTTTTATTTATTGTGACGTTATGATATGTAGTTTTTATTGTGTCGCTTGAGTTTGTCTTTTTTATGTCCGTTTTGCTTATATGCTTGATTGTTTTTTTTTGTAGTTCGTTATGTGTTGTAGCTGCGTGGTCTTTAGTGTTTTTGTAGTGATGGGTTCTTGTTTTGTAGTGTTATTAGTTTTTTGTTGTTTTTTTGTCCGATTGTTGTTTGTGTGGTATGTTTGTTCTGTTAGTTTTTCGGCCTTTTTGTGTTGAGTGTTTATGGGTGTTGGTTGCGTTGCTGATTTGTTGTGTGTTTATTTGGGTGTGAAGATGCTTTAGTTGTTAATTTTAATTTTTGTGAAGTGCTAGTTTGCCTGGTATTGTTTTGACGTTTTGGTTCTGTTTTTGTTTTGCATCTGGTGTCTGTTTTATGATGTTTGGAGTTTTGTTGTTTCTCTTTGATTTGTTTGATGTTTACGTATTTATTTTTTTGTGTTTGGTTGTAGTATATTTTAGTTGTGTAGTTGGTATGGTGCATTGCTTTCTCTGATGGATAGTTTTTAATTGTTTTTTTTGTCTAGTGTCGTTTTTTTATTTGGTTTGCTTCAGGTTTAATGTTTCATCGTAGTTTTGTGGTTTATGTTCAGTTGTCTGTGGGGTTTTTTGTCTCTGGTTGTTGTAGATTGCTTTTAGTAGTTTTCATTGTGCTCTATGTTTATGCGTCTATTGTATAGTTGTACTTTTGAATAGATTGTGATGTTGAGTTGAGGATGTAGGGATCTATAGTGGGTTGTTGTGTTTGTATTTTCATGGTCGAGTTTTTGTTATGAGGTTGTTTTCTGTGTTGTGTTGTTTTATGATTTTTTCTATAGGTTTAATATTGCTTGTTCGTTTTTAGATGGATGTTGCGAGTTTTTAATTTTTTCTGTCTTGGTATGTTGGTATGATATTAGAGCTCTATTTTGTTTGTAGGATAGTGGTTATTGCTTATAGTGTGTATTTGTATCCTAATAGGCCAGCTCTTTCTGCTTGTGTTTATGTTATGTTTTGTTTGTGTATGTTAATTGTTTTTACTACTGTTTTTTAAAGTAATACTTTACTGTGTTTGTTGTATATCTTTGTTGAATGTATTGTTACTGTTTATGTAGCTCTTGATATATATATAGGTATCGCCGATTGCAGATTTTGAGATAGATGGATTGTTTGCTTTTCGTTTACTTGTCTTGCTTGTTTGTTGTGTAGTATGTTGTTTGTTGCATTATGTTGTGTAGTGTTTGGTGGGTTGATTCATATTTGGCTGTTTTTTTTGCTTCTCTGCTGTTTAGATTGTGTTTGTTTATTGTATAGTGTTTTTTCTTGTGTTTGCTTTTGAGGTCTATGTTTTTGCGTCTGTCTGCCTGTATGATGTGCTGGGATTCGTATTTCTGTTAGTGTGTTTAGTTTTTGTTTTTTTATATTTTTTTTTGTTGTGTATTTGTGTTGTTGGTCCGCATCTATCTGTTGTTACCTTTGCTTTGTGAGGTATGTCTCGTTTGCTTGGTCGTTTATTGTTTCTGTAGCTGGTTCTTTTGTTTGTTGTCGTTTGGTTTGTAGTTGTTATTGTGTATGTTTAGATTGTTATTTGTTGTCTCTTCGATATTAATTGGTATTTGTATATGTGTAGGCTATTGTGTTTGGTAGATTTTTTAGTTGTACTGGTTGCGATGTTTTATTTTGTTGTTTGTTGTTTTTTTTGGTATGGATCTGGTGTGCTAGCTGCCTTACGGGTGTAGTGTTAGTATGTGTTTGGTTGTTAGTGAGTTTGTCATGTCTTGTTCCTTTAGGTTGCTTGATTTATTTGTATGTATGTATTTGTGTTGTGTTGTGGTTGGTCGTGGTGTTAGTGGTGTTTTTGGTGTGGAGTTGATTTTAGTATGTGTATGTTTTTGTGTTGATTTTATTTAGTCTTTCTTTATGGGGGGTGGATGGTTGTTTGTGGATTTTGTTGTTGGGTCGATGATTTCGTGATTGTTGTTGATTGATGTGGGGATGTAAATTGCTCTGGATAGCCATTATCGTGTTGTTTATTCCGTTTTAACTGATCTGATCGTGTTGTGTTGGTTTGTGTTGGTGTTTTTTGTATATTTTATTGTGTTAAATGTTGTGCGGTGTACTTGTTGGTCGTTTGTTGTGTTGTGGTGTATGGTTTTGGGTGGTTTGTGTATGGTTTTTGTTCGTTATCTTTTACTTCTGTTGTTGTTCGGGTTTTCGTGATAGAGTATTTGTTGTTTTTGTGGATTGCTTCTACGGGTGGTGCTTGTTTGAAAGTGTGTTGGTTTTTTGTCTGTATGTTTGGTGTTGGTTGTTTGTTTAATTTTTTCGATCTAGTTTTGTTTTGTTTGTATTGTTTTGTTCTTTTTAATTATGATAGTTTGTTGATTGATTTCGACGTGTTATGTGTGTATGAGTAATTTTTGTGTTTCTTTGGGTATTTGTGTGATCCTGTAATTGTTCTCTATATGTTTTTTGTGTGTAGTTTTGGTGTTGTGTGTTTTGATGTCTTAGTATGGGTTGTTGTGTATTCGTTTGCGTTGGGTTTCCTTTTTGTTTGCATTATATGTGTCTGTATTCATGGGCTTTTTTGTGGTTGTTATGTTGCTTGTTGTTGTCTATGTTATGTTTTTGTTTGTGTTCGATTGGTTGTCTGTTGTGTGTTGTGTGCTATGTTGTCTTTTAGGTTAGTTTTTGTCTGTGTGTACTGGTGTATGTTGGTGATGTTTGTGATGATATGTCCCGTCTGTAGTTTGTTATTTGCTGTCTTTGTGTGGTTTGGTTGGTTTTGTTGTTTGTTATTTGTGCTTGTCAGTCCGTATGTTGAAGTTGTTTGATGTGTTGATGTGTATTTGCTGTATTGATTCTGTGTGTGTGGCTGGTGTACTGTTTGAATTTGTTGGTGTATTTGGTGTTGTGTTTTTTTGTTTCTCGATGAATGTATGTCTTTTGTTGTTTTTTTTGGTTTGCTGTGTTTTTTTTGTGTCTGTTGTTGTTGAATCGGGGATGTTTTTGTTTAGTATATTGTAATTGATTTTGTTGTTGTTAAGTTGTTGTTGTGATTGAATGTTGTGTTAGTTTGTAGTGCTCATCGTAGGCATTGCTGTTTTGGTTTGTGTGTCTGGAATCTTTGTTCGTTGGTTTGGTGAGTGTCTTTTTAGAAGTTGTTTTGAGTGTACATATATGTGTGTGTGTTTTAATTTATGTTAGTTTGTAGACGCGTCGCTGTATGGCTTGGTAGTTTTTTACTGAGCTTAGTGTTTTTGTCAGGTTTGAGTGATTTGTTGTTTGTTTGTGTTGTTTGGCTTTATTATTACGTTGTCTCATTTTTAGTTTTGGTCTGTGTTTGGTGTTGCCTTTATATTTTTGCTTGTTTGTGTAGTAGTGTTGTCGTGTGGTTTGGTCGTCTGTTGTGTTTTTTTGATGGTGTTTGGTTGCGTTGAGTTGATCTTTCGTAGTGGGCTTGAATTTGTTTCTGTTGTTGGTTGCTATCTTGGGTTTTGGTGTTTTGGCATTGATAGTGTGATTCTATGGTTTTTTTTTGGGTGTTTTGGAAGCTTTTATCTGTATGTTTCGTGTTTGTGATGTTACTCCTACTTTGGGGTGTGATTGTGTCGCGATGTGTTGTGAGTTCATTGTGTAGTTTGTAAGATAGTTGTGTTGTTTGGCTTTGTTGGTTGTTTTGGTTTGGTTTTTTTTTTGTTCGTTTGTTGTTAGATGCGTAGTGGGAAGTTGTTTATTAGTGTGCGTGTTGATGATATATACTTTGTTGCATTTGTGTGCAGTGTTGTGTTTTGGTTTTTATGTCTTAGATTATTATTAGGTCAGGGTGTGTTGAATCGTTTTTGTGTACCGCAATTCTTTCTTGTGCTTTACTTTGTGTTTGGTTGTTGTTGTGGTGGTTTTTCTATTGGTGTTGAATCGTTGTTGGTGGTTGTTTGTGTGTTGTTTTTGCTGTTTTTGTTGGTATTTTTGTAAGATTTGCTACTTTTTGCGTGCTTTGGTTTTGTACCGTTTTTCCTAGCGTTTGTTTTTGTTTTTGTATCTGTTGTTAGTGTTTCTGGTTTGTGGTTGTAAATGGTGATGTTGATTGTGTTTTTGTACCTATATAAACTAAGCCCTTCTTTCAAGAATGTTTTTGCGATGTGTGTTCTGTGGTTTTTGCGGGTGTGTTGGTGTATAGTAGTATCTGCATCCTTTGGTTTGTTTTTTATGTTAGTTTGTGTGTGGTTTTTTTTAATTTGTGTTGGTGGCTTGGTTGGTATATGTTGTGTTTTGTGTTTTTTGTCTTTATGGTTATGGGTGGTTATTGTGTCTTTCTTGAATCTGTGGTCTGGGTAGTGTTGTGTTGTGTATGTGTGTTTGTTGTGTTTTGTGTTTTGTGTTGTTTGTTTGTTTTTTGTTTTGTTGTTGTTTGTTGTGTTGTGGTTTTGTTTGTTGTTTTTTTGTGGTGTTGTTTGTGTGTCATGTGTTGTTTGTGTTTTTGTTTGTGTTTTTTGTTTGTGTGTTTTGTTTTGTGTTGTGTTGTTTGTTTTGTTGTGTTTGTTTGTGTTTTTTGTGTGTGTTTTGATTTGTGTTTTGTTTGTGTTTGTGTGTGTGTTTTTTGTTGTGTGTTGTTTTTGTTGATTTTTTGTGTGTTTTTTTTGTGTTTTTTGTGTATTTGTTGTTGTTTGTTTTTGTCTGTGTGTTTGTTTTTGTGTGTTGTTTGTTTTTGTTGTTTTTGTTTGTTTGTTTGTTGTTTTGTTGTCGTTGTTGTTTATTTGTTTGTTTGTTTTGGTTTGTTGTTTGTGTGTTGTTGTGTTTTGTGTGTTTGTGTTTTGTTGTGTTTTTTGTTTTGTGTGTTTTGTGTGTTTGTTTTGGTTTGTGTTGTTTGTTTTTTTGTTTGTTTTTGTGTGTTTGTTGTTGTTGTTTGTTGTGTTTGTTGTGTGTGTTGTTTTTGTTTTGTTGTTTTGTGTTTGTTGTGTTGTTTTTGTTTGTTTTGTTGTGTGTTTTGTTGTTTTGTTTGTTGTGTTTTTTGTTGTGTTTTTGTTGTTGTTTTGTTGTGTTTGTGTTTGTTGTTGTTTGTTTGGTTTGTTTGTGTGTGTTGTTTTTGTTTGTGTTTGTGTTGTTTTGTTGTGTTGTTGTTTTTGTTGTGTTTTGTTGTTTTGTTTTTGGTGATTTTGTTTGTTTTTTTTGTTGTTTGTGTGTTGTGTTTGTGTTTGTTGTGTTTGTGTGTTTTGTTGTGTTTTGTTGTTTGTTGTGTTTTGTGTTGTGTTGTTTGTTTTGTGTTGTTTGTTTTGTTTTGTGTTTTGTTGTTGTTTTTGTGTTTGTTTGTTGTTTGTGTTTTGTGTTTTTTGTTTTGGTTTGTGTTTTTTGTTTTGTTGTTGTTTGTTGTTTTGTTGTGTTGTTGTTGTTTGTTGTTGTTTGTTTTGTTGTTTTGTTTTTTTGTGTTGTTTTTGTGTTTTTTGTTTTTTGTTGTGTTTGTTTTGTTGTTTTGTTGTTTTGTGTTTTTTGTGTTTGTTTTTGTTTGTTTTGTTTTGTTGTTTGTTGTTGTTGTGTTTTGTGTTTGTTGTTTTGTTTTTGTTGTTTGTGTTTTGTTGTTTTTGTTTGTGTTTTGTGTTTGTTTGTTTGTTTTGTGTTGTTTTTGTTGTTTTGTTTTGTTTTTGTGTTGTTTGTTGTTTTGTGTTTGTTGTTGTTTTTGTGTTTTGTTGTTTTTGTTGTTTGTTGTGTTTTTTGTGTGTTTGTTTGTTGTTTTGTGTTTTGTTGTGTGTTTTGTGTTGTTTGTGTTGTTTTTTTTGTTTTGTGTTGTTGTTGTTTGTTTTGTTGTTTGTGTTTGTTGTTGTGTTTTTGTGTTTTGTTGTTTGTTTTGTGTTTTTGTGTTGTGTTGTTTTTTGTTTGTTTGTTGTTGTTTGTTGTTTGTTGTTTTTGTTGTGTTTGTTTTGTTGTTTGTGTTGTGTGTTTTTTTGTTGTTTTTGTTTTTGTGTGTTGTTTTGTTTGTGTTTTGTTGTTTTGTGTGTTTTTGTTTTTGGTTTTGTTTGTGTTTTTGTTTTGTTGTGTTGTTTGTTGTTTTTGTTGTTTGTTTGTTGTGTTTGTGTTTTTGTTGTTTGTTTTGTTGTTTTTGTGTTGTGTGTTGTGTGTTTGTTGTTGTTTTGTTGTTTTGTTGTTTTGTTGTGTTTGTTGTTTGTTTTGTGTGTTGTTGTTTTTGTTTTGTTGTTTTGTTTGTGTTTGTGTTGTTGTTTGTGTGTTTTTGTTGTTGTTGTGTTTGTTGTTTTGTTGTTTGTGTTTTTGTTGTTTTTGTTGTTGTTTGTTGTTTGTTTGTTGTGTTTGTGTTTGTGTGTTGTTGTTGTTTTTGTGTTTGTTTGTTTGTTTGTTGTTGTGTTTGTTGTTTTGTTGTTGTTGTTGTTGTGTTGTTGTTTTGTTTGTTTTTTGTGTTGTGTTTTGTTTTTGTGTTTGTTTGTTTTGTTGTTGTTGTTTGTGTTTGTTTTGTTTGTTTTTGTTTGTTTTGTTGTTTTTGTGTTTTGTTGTGTGTTTTTGTTTGTGTTGTGTTTGTTGTGTGTTTGTTGTTGTGTTTGTTTTGTGTTTTGTTTGTTTTGTTGTGTTTGTGTTGTGTGTTTTTGTGTTTGTTGTTTGTTTGTTGTGTGTTTTTGTTTTTGTTTGTTGTTGTTGTGTTTGTTTGTTGTGTTTTGTGTTGTTTGTGTTTGTGTGTTTTTTGTTGTGTTTGTTTGTTTTTGTTGTTTTGTGTGTTGTTTTGTTTGTGTTGTTTTTGTTTTTGTTTGTGTTTGTGTTTTGTTGTTTGTTGTTTGTTGTTTTGTTTGTTGTGTTTGTTGTTGTGTTTTTGTTTGTTTGTTGTTGTGTTTTTGTTGTTTGTTTTTGTGTTGTTTTTTGTTTGTTGTGTTTGTTGTTTTTTTGTTTGTTTGTGTTTGTTTGTTTTGTTGTGTTTTGTTGTTTGTTTGTGTGTTTGTTGTGTGTTTTTGTTTTGTTTGTGTGTTTGTTGTGTTGTGTTTTGTTGTTGTTTTGTTGTTTGTTGTTTGTGTGTTTGTTGTTGTTTGTGTGTTTGTTGTTTTGTTTTTGTTGTTTGTTGTTTTTGTTTGTTTTGTGTGTTTGTTTTTGTTTTTGTTGTTTTGTTTGTTTTGTTTTTTGTTTTGTTGTTTGTTTTTGTTTGTTTTGTTGTTTGTTTTGTGTTTGTTTGTTTTGTTGTTTGTTTTTGTTTGTTGTTTTGTTTGTTGTTTTTTGTTTTTTGTTTGTTTTTTGTTTGTTGTGTTTTGTTGTTGTTGTTTGTTTTTGTGTTGTTTGTTTGTTTTGTTTTTGTTTGTTTTGTTGTTTTGTTTGTTGTTTGTTTTTTGTGTTGTTTTGTTGTTTTTTGTTTGTTTGTTGTTTTTGTTGTTTTGTTTTGTTGTTGTTTGTTTGTTGTTTGTTTTGTTGTGTTTTTGTTTTGTTGTTTTGTTTGTTGTGTTGTTTTTGTTTTGTTTTTGTTGTTTTTGTTTTGTTTTTGTTGTTGTTTTTGTTGTTTTGTTTGTTTTGTTTTTGTTTTGTGTTTTGTTTTTTGTTGTTTGTTGTGTTTTGTGTTTTGTTTTGTTGTTGTTTGTTTTTTGTTTGTTTTTGTGTTGTTTTGTTGTTTGTTTGTTTTGTTTTTTGTTTGTTGTTTGTGTTGTTGTTTTGTTGTTGTTTGTTTGTTGTTTTTTGTTTGTTTTGTTTTGTTTGTTGTTTTTTGTTTGTGTTGTTTTTGTTTTGTTTTTTGTGTTTTGTTGTTGTTTGTTGTTTTGTTGTTTTGTTTGTTGTTTTGTGTTGTTTGTTTTTGTTTGTTTTTGTTGTTTTGTTTGTTTGTTTGTTTTGTTTGTTGTTTGTTTGTTTGTTTTTGTTTTTGTTGTTGTGTTTTTTGTTGTTTTTGTTTTGTTGTTTTGTTTGTTTTTTGTTTGTTGTTGTTTGTTTTTGTTGTTTGTTGTGTTTGTTGTGTTTGTTTTGTGTTTGTTTTGTTGTTTGTTTGTGTTTTGTTGTTTGTGTTGTTGTTTTTGTTGTTGTTTTTTGTTTGTTTGTTTTTGTTGTTTTGTTTGTTTGTTTTGTTGTTTTTTGTTTGTGTTTGTTTTGTTTTTGTTTTGTTGTTTTGTTGTTTTGTTGTTTTGTTGTTTTGTTTGTTTTTGTTTTTGTTGTTGTTTTGTTTTTTGTTTGTGTTTGTTTTTTGTTTTTGTTGTTTGTTTGTTGTTTGTTTTGTTTTGTTTGTTGTTTTGTTTGTTTTTTGTTTTGTTGTTTTGTTTTGTTGTTTGTTTTTGTTTGTTTGTTTGTTTTTGTTTTTGTTGTTTTTGTTTTGTTTTGTTGTTGTTTTTGTTTTGTTTGTTGTTTTTTGTTGTGTTTTTGTTTTTGTGTTTGTTTTTGTTGTTTGTTTTGTGTTGTTTTTGTTGTTTTGTTTTTGTTTGTTTTGTTTGTTTGTTTTTGTTGTTTGTGTGTTGTTTGTTTGTTTTGTTTTTGTTTGTTTGTTTTTGTTTTTGTTGTTTGTTGTTTTGTTTTGTTTTTGTTGTTTTGTTTTGTTTTTTGTTGTTTTTTTGTTTGTTTTTGTTGTTTGTTGTTGTTTGTTTGTTTTTTGTTGTTTTGTTTGTTTTTGTGTTTTGTTTGTTTTTTGTTGTTTTGTTTGTTGTTTTTTTGTTTTTTGTGTTTGTTGTTTTTTTTGTTTGTTGTTTGTTTTGTTTGTTTTGTTGTTTGTTTGTTGTTTTGTTTTTGTTTTTTGTTGTTTTTGTTTGTTTTGTTTGTTGTTTTTTGTTGTTTTTTGTTTGTTTTTGTTTTGTTGTTTTTGTTTGTGTTTGTTTTTGTTGTTTGTTGTTTGTTTTTTTTGTTTGTTTGTGTTTTGTTTTGTTTTGTGTTTGTTTGTTTTTTTTGTTTGTTTGTTTTGTTTGTGTTGTTTTTTTTGTTTTTTGTTTTTTTTTGTTGTTTGTTGTTTGTTTTGTTGTTTTTTGTTTTGTTTTTGTTTTTTTGTTTTTGTTTTTGTTTTGTTGTTTTGTGTTGTTTTTTTTTGTGTTTTTTTTTGTTTTTGTTTTGTTTTGTGTTTTTTGTTTTTGTTTTGTTTTTGTTTTTTTTTGTGTTGTTTTTTGTTTGTTTTGTTTTTTGTGTTTTTTTTGTTTGTTTGTTGTTTTTTTGTTTTTTTGTTTTGTTTGTTTTTTTTTGTTGTTTTGTTTTTGTTTTTTGTTTTGTTTGTTGTTTTGTTTTGTTTTTGTTGTTTTTTTTGTTGTTTTTGTTTTGTTTTTGTTGTGTTGTTGTTTTGTTTTTTTGTTGTTTGTTTTTTTGTTTTGTTGTTTTGTTTTTTTTTGTTTGTTGTTTGTTTTTTGTTGTTTTTTTGTTTGTTTGTTTTGTCATTTTTGTTGTGATGGTTTTTTTGTATAGACTGTTTGTGTCTTAGTTTAATGAGTGTAGTTTATATTGTTTTTGTGTTGTATTATTTTTTAGTGGATGTTTAATTTTCTGTGTTTTGTTTATGTTTGTTGTGCGTCGATTTCGTTTTTTTTATTGTTGAGTGTGATGTTTTGTTGCTGTTTAAATTCTTGTGTTAACCACTTTTTTTTCTTTGTCACTTTTTTTGGTTTGAATTTGTTTTGATGTTTGTTTTCTTTTCTTTTCGATTGTTTTTTGATTGAGTTTTTCTTTACCTATTTAGTTTGTTTTGTGTTAGTTTGTGTTTCTTTGTGTATGTGTGTTAATATTGTTTTTGTGTGTTGTTGTGTATTTCTTGTTTTTTTGTGTTTTGTTTTTTGATCGTAAGTTATTTTGTAGTTTTAGTTGGTTTGCTCTTCTGTTGATGCTGTTGTGTGTTGAATTGTGATGATCTGTGTAGCTTGTGTCTTATTTTGGTTATTGCTGGTCGGTGATTGCTATTCTGTTTCATTTAGTTGGAGATTTTATTGTGATTTTGGAGACGAATTTGTTTGTAGTGATTTGTGAGATTCGTGGTTAAGTTTCTGTGTGTGTAGTTGAAGTTTAGGTGTTTGATTTGTTGTGTACAATAGCTTGATCTCGTGATGTTTAAATGTTATTTGAGTGAGTTGAGGTTTATATGAAGCTTTCTGTGTGATTTCGTTCATTGTGAATTGTCGTTGTCGTTTTAGCGAGGCTAGATGATAAAGTTGAAATGACAAGTGATTAAAGTATTTAGATATAAATAAAATAATAAATCTAAGTACAAGATAGGACGTTAAAAGTTAAAAAGTGAGAAACAGTAGCAGATCTCAAAAAAATAAAATATAAATATAAATTAAATAATAAACATCAACGTATAATAATAAATAATAATTCAATAATATACAAAAATAAAATCTATAAAATGTAAGATAATATCATAGATAATAAAACATATATTGTAAAAAAATAATAATATAGTATAAAAATAATAATAGATATATATTCTAAATAAATGCATAATATAAAATATAATATATAACAGATAAAAAGTACCCAAAAAAAATAAATAATAGATATATAGAGCGATTATATAAAAATTAAACAATAAATAACTAATTAACATCAACACTCAAACTCCCCCCAACTACCACACCACATCCCATCACAACACTAAGACTACAGAAAAAATACCATCCCCCAACCTCTAACTACCACCCACAGCACCTTCCCAATAGTATCTACAACTAACTCCTAAAACCTCAGCTACAACTCTATCATAAAAATATAAATAACCCACTACCATACCGACACAACCCCAACAATAATAATCTATTATCACTCCCTGACTCAATAACACATCGTACAATCCATATCTATCCCATACAAAATATCCAACAAATTCCCCACAATACTCTACTAACGGAAAATACATAAGTAACTAAAATCTTAAAACTAAAATCAATATAATCTAATAAAATCAACTATAAGTTCTCCTCACCATTAATCGCTCTATCCTATATAATAATCTATAATCTAAAAATTATAACCAAACTAATCCTTCATCTCTATATATGACTAACAATAGCTAATCGTCACATACCTATCACTAATAAACCCCTATCACATATTACACTAAAATCCTACTACCAAATTACCACTATATAACTATAGTCCCCACACCACCAACAATACATCTCTCACATCTCAAACCTATCTACCTCCTACAGTACTCAACACTGAACATACTATATTCAACACTCCACTACTCAATTCAC
>JBAMIH010000195.1:0-56000 GCA_038501795.1 Pseudopleuronectes americanus
TTTGTTTTTTTTCAAACTCTCAGTACCATGTCATATTATATAAGCTAGTATCATAAAAGACCCACCAAAACACCAACATATCAGACATATACGCATTATAGTGTGACCATGGTTTTTTGTCCCGTACGACCTTACAGTTTGTGAGGCGGAGATTGTGATCTGTCATTGAAGTTCTTAGTAAAAGTAATCACAGCTGTGTAGAAGTTAAGAGATAATCTGTTTGACTTTAAATATAGCAGTTTTTAAAAAGCACAAATTAACGAGGTTTCGGTTTAACGAGTAATGTGTTAACTAGTCACTCAGCATGCATCGTGGTAACCTTAAAGTTACTTTCCTCTGATTAAAAAACAAACAGAACAGCATTCAGTTTTACTTAAATTAATGCAGCAGATTTTCAGTTGTAGAAGTATGCAAATAAATGTAGTAATCATTACTATAGATTATAGGTCTTACAGTAAAGATTTAGTTTATCTATCCGCAGTTTACATGACATAACTTTTTTTCTCTCTCTCCTAGGAACTGCTGCTTAATCACCTGTTAGAAAGACTTCGCTCTCGATTGGAAAATATTCTGGGACGCATGCCTCTGGATTTGGACTTCTTAGAGTTCACTTGCACACAAGAACTTGTGTTTTTAAATGCTGTAGCTGGTCAGGTAGCTGTTTGTCCAGCAATTTTAGATGCACTTACACAGTTACACAGTCTTATAAACATAGAAAAAGAAAAAAGTAAGCAACATATTGTAGTTGTGCAGTTTGAGGAAGGACCAGCTGGGCGACAACGAATGGCCATATCCCCAGACCACCTTTGCAACCTTCTCGAACTTAATCTGTCTGTCCCCTGTATTGCTAAACTTATGGGGATATCCAGAAGCACAGTGTACCGGCACATGGCCGAGTACAATCTCTCAATAAAGGCACTATACAGCACCATGACAGATGAAGAGTTAGACCAGTGTGTGAGAGACATTAAATCCAGACAGCCTCATTCTGGATACCGAATGGTGAAGGCACTTCTGCAAGCGAGAGGACTAAGGGTGCAGTATAACCGTGTCAGAGCTTCCATGCACCGTGTTGACACCACTGGTGTCATTTCCCGTATGCTCCATTTGGGATGTATTGCTCGACGGACCTACTCAGTTCCAGGCCCCCAGTCTTTAGTTCATATTGATACAAACCATAAATTGATTCGGTAATTCTTTTTAAATAATGTTTTTGACAAAATGCAAATGAATTATGAGTATGCTTGCCCTTAAGCGATGTAGGTATTCTGTTCTGAGTGTTCACACTATTTCTTACTTGTAGTACATTTTATATAGTTGACAAATTCAGCATTTTTCCTTTCAGCTACAACATTGTTATCTTTGGTGGCATTGACGGTTTTTCCCGCAAGGTAAGCACAGTTGGCAGGACTAAGTGTACACATTCTTATAATCATTAAATACTTAACGTCTCATAGTGGTGTAATTGCATTTGTGCTGCAGATAATGTATCTTGGTACCGCTTCCAACAACCTAGCATCAACTACCCTGGCTTTCTTCCAACAATCCGTTGAGAAGTTTGGGTTTCCTCTAAGGTAAATTTATATTTTTAACTAAGATTTGTTTTTACTGTACAGTCCAACCACGGGAAGAAAGTAACTAAGTACATTTACTCAAGTACTGTACTGAAGTACTTGTGCCATGATTTTCCTCTCCTCACCACCTTCTATTGTGCCCTTTGATCGGTTTATAGGCCTGCATGTTTCAAACTAAATTAAGTCATGGAAGTTGAGTTAAATATTATGAAAACATAATTTAAAAGTTAAAAAAGACAATTCATTGTTAAGAATGCTTGAGAACCTTGACTTTTACTGCAATACTTAAACTATATAATACTTGTAGTAGGATTTTCATGCTGGACTCATTAGTTTAATGGAGTACTTTTACATTGCTGTTCTTTTACTTAAGTAAAGGATCTGAATCCTTATACAACCACTGAGTACAACACAGTGACCCACACAACTAAGCTTTAAAGTAATTTTATTTAGTTTATTTAGATGCTTCAACCACGCTGGTTACACTGTTTTTATAACCAACCAATATACTGTGATCAATATTACATGTATTATATATGTTTTTTAAAAGTTTTTGTCTATCTTAGGGTACGTGGTGATCAGGGGGTAGAAAACGTGGACGTTGCTCGACTCATGTTTTCAGTTCGTGGCACTGGAAGGAGCAGCTTTATATCTGGGAAGAGTGTTCACAACCAACGGTGAGTTTCACAAAATAGATCCTGCTATGTAAGAGCTGCCACCCCACTAATGTCACATTTGGGTGCAATGACATATAGTATGTATACAAGATCTAATTTTTAAAGACATTTTTTTTTGTTCACTTGTCTTAATAGAAACATCAGTGATGTTTCCCATTAGTTTATTTTGGGATACTAGAAGTTGAGTGGAAAATAAGTTTTTGATATTACAATAAAGTTTAATTTAAAAAAAGTTTTTAGTAAATTTAAAATTTTTCCAGGATTGAGCGGCTGTGGAGAGACTTGTGGGTAGCTGTAACAAGCATCTACTACGATGTTCTCCACTACCTTGAAGAAGAGGGCTTCCTCAGCATCGACAACATTACACACCTCTTCTGCTGCCACTTTGTGTTCCTCCCACGCCTGCAGGATGACCTCGATACTTTTCGCAGTGGTTGGGACAATCATCCCATAAGAACTGAGAGCCAGATGACCCCTAACCAGCTGTGGATGCTGGGTCGTGCACATCACCCAATTCCTGAGCCAGAGGTACATGCAAAATATAATGTGATTTTAATATGTAGTGTGGTTCACATGTGTAAGCAGTTCAATTAGAAGCCAAGAGGACATATTGAAAATGTGCCTACTGTTTATCCACATAATACTGCATGAAATTTAAAATTGTTCTATTTGTAGGATATGGACATTCCAGATATTGAGTGGGAAAACAGTGGACTTCCCCATGATGACCACTCAAGCATCATTGTTCCAGATGCAGATTGCCCGCTGACTGATGAACAAATAACATCTTTAGGAGATGCAGTTAACCCAAGAGCTGCATCCCAGTCCTTTGGCTGTGATATTTACATTGCCACTGTTCAGTTCTGTGAGCAATTTCTTTCTCTGTAAAACAACTGAATTGAGAGCAACAAACTAAATGGATGTTGTCAAAGCTTTGATGTAAGCACTGATTTAGCCCTCGGGCCACATGTTTGACACCCCTGCCTTAATGGCTGGGCCACTAAGGACAGTTAGTCAGCAAGAGAAACAGAATTATCTCAGCAACCTTACCTCCACAAATCACATCAAAGTAATATCTTGAAAAGATCTTTAATTTTAGTCCATTACTGAAAAATGTTTAACTGATAAACTGATTTTGTTTTATGAGAAATTGATTTCTCATGTATTGTTTGTACAAAATATAATAGCAAGAACTTTTGCACTTTAACTAGATCTTGTATCCTGTGACAACTGACACAAGATACATTTAGCGCATACTGTACCTGCTGTACCGTCCCCCAAACCACCACATAATCATATACAACACACAGTTTTAATTTGTGTGCTGTAAGGAAACGGGAGGAGAGTTTTGAGCTGTTAAAAAGGAAACAAGATACAATAGATTCAGAATGACTTAGCTACAGTACTCAGCTTTAAACTATTTTAGACTCTCAGAAGTTATTTGATTTGTCATATTTCATTTCATTCCAGAAATTTTCTGTTATTTGTTTGACATCTAAAGGAATGAGCCATGTACCACATTTTTATGTGAAAGCTGAATATCGGCATTTGTTTTGTAATTCTGCAAAGACTTGCATCTTCTTCAGCTGTAACAGTGAAACCACTACAGTCAAGTCCACATAACTCCTGGATTAATGATTTATTTGTCTGCAGAGATTGTTTATAATGAACATGTTGCCAAAAACCTCCTGCAACTTTATGCACACCACCATTGTATGTGTGTGAAATTGACATTTGTTTTAGTAAAACTGCAAAGGGCATTCAAGCCCTCCAGATGTAACGGTGACAAAATAAAATCCGTTAACGTTTAAAACTTTTTCAACCTCAGATGTGTCTAATGCCAAAAAACAAGCAATATCACTTAATCAAGTGTATCAATTTGGTGAGGGCTGGGCAAGTATAACAATTCAGCCAACTCTTTAAACATTAATACTTGTTGCATAACAGTCAACATTTTTAACAGCCAACAAAGTTACATCAACATTTCGTACAAGATCAAATCTTGTCTCTCACACAAGGCCAAATCCTGTTTGGCAAGAGCAAATATAGGCCTGAATGTCACTTTCAAAAGATTTATAATCTTTGTAATGCCCTGGGATGCGTAAGGTCTCGAAGCAGGTGGAGGCTGTGGGGTATCGGCCCATGACTACCTCTACAGAGGGTCTCATTGGTAGAATCTCCCACCCGGTCCAGAATTTGACCAGATTAGTCAATTCAGTTGGTGTTGCTATGGAGGAGATGAAAAAATTATTGAACGATGAACAAATCAAATGACAAAAAAATATATAATTTGACTTTACTTATCATTAGGGTAAATGACAGAACCTGGCATTAACAGCCTATACGCAATAGAAGAGAAGTCTAACTCTTAAGATAAGTTGTTAAAATAAAAGTCATTTTTAGAATGAGACCAGTTAGACTACTGACTATTGAGCTAAAAACAGCAAAATGACAATATTAAAAAAATCCACCCACAATGTGCATATTGAACATTTAAACAGCCAAGTAGCCACTTTCAAATGTATTTTGTAAACCTACCATTCACAATGAACTGTCGAAGATAGCCTGTCATGCGGCATCTGGTGTCAACTGAATAATCGGCATCATCATCGTCATCCTCACAGGGCCAAATGATTCGCTGAAGAAGTACCTGCATTGAAAATAACATAAGAGAGCACTGAATCATTTTTCTATAAAGGGTTCCCACACATTTTCCCCAATGAATTTTCAAAATTTTCCATGAAATTTAAATAATGTTTTATCCCATTTCCATTACTTTATTTAAGTATTTAAAAATAGGCAGGCCTATACATCCATCAAAGGGTGCAATAATGAGACTGTTACTCCGGGAGAAAGAGGAGGAGAGGAGGACAAACAACCAAAACAGTATACATAAAAAAAGTTTTGAAAACCATTCCAGTAATTCCAAACTATTTCCAGGCCTTAAAAATAGTGTTCTAATTTTATGACTTTTCCATGAGTTTCATGTTTATGAGAAACTTGTACATCTTTATCATCATTGTATTGCATATCACTTTTGTAGGTTTTGATGATACATCAGTAGTTGGTACTTTTGGAAAGTTGATGATTCAGGGAAAGGGAATAGTATGTAGGAACACATAAATATTAAGAACAAGCTTGAACATGGACCATAATAGATGCTGACCAGGTATGAACTGTAATTGGCAATGGCATAGTAAGAAAAAATTACAAACATTACAAGATCAGAGTAATAAAAAATTACCTCAGGGCTGATATTCGCACCTCCCTCTTTTGGGAGAAGCAAGGCCACTGTGTCAGGTCGTTGGGTCAGCATTGTCCACATTGAGGTTTCTTTAAGACCTCGTCGAAACTGTTTTAATTGTCTTGTGACACGGCCGATCACCTGTTAATAGTAACATGACAAAGGGTATATCCCATAACATTACTCATCCTAAAGCAATCTCAGAGTAAAATATTAGAAAAACATTATTTTCAAGAAAATAATAACATTTAAATTCATCTGTTATGTTTATATCCACTAGTGAATGAAGTTATATGATACTGTCCTCATGCTCACTGATAAACCTAATTTGCATTTATTACTGACCATCCACCAACTATTATGTTTCCAGGAAAATAACTTGTCACATACATTTTACAACATCATCCATGACAGTTTGTTTCCTTGCAAATGAATCAGAAAAAGTGTAACTAACTTTTTCAGACAGATAAATTTAGCAATGTGCATATTACTCAGATGATAAAAACAAACAAACTTGTAACTTTTGGAAGCACACATTTCTTAAATTTTCACTCACAGCATGGATCAGAAGCTTCTCAAAAATCCATCTCCTGTTCTTCTCGGTAAGGGATGGGAGGTCCCAGGCATAGGCCAATTCCTGGACACTTCCTGCATCCTTCTCTGACAGTGTGGATTCCCCTTCAAGCTTTAGACAAGAGGCAAAATAAGTTGTTAGGCGATTAAAAAAAAAGTTGAGTAATGCCAGGTACAATGTGCAGTATGAGTTGGCCAAATATAAGCATCACTCATCAAGGACAATGGATACACAATGCACAGTGCACTGTTCATAAAATATAACATCAAATAAATAACTTTATTTGTATAACATACAAGCCTGATCGTTTCTCTTATGTCCAGGTCTGGACAGTCCTCCAGTGTAACTGTGGCAGTTTCAGGACTACCACCAAGTAGTACATGGACAATAGCAGGGCTGAGTCCAGCCAGGCATGGTCCTCCATGAAGAAAAGAGTGGCCTACCATTCTCCCAGCCACCATGAACATGTCACTTTCAACCAGAAAGTGAGAGGCTGAGGGGACTAAATGTCCAGGCTCTCCTTCGAAAAGCCGTGTAACATTGGCGTTTGCTGTTCAAGACATTAAAAACATTAAATGACAACAACATGGTTTTTACTATCTGTGATGGACTGGAGACTCCAGTTCTCTACAGTACAGCTATTATACATTTGATATAATTCTTTGAACATTCAGGATACAGCAACACAACTAAGATATGACAAACTTGTATAGTTGTTATTTAAAATCATTTTATGGGGGGAATCTTTAATATGCTACTTAGAATAAACATTAAACAACAAAAAAAGAGGATGCCATACAGCTAACATACATACCAAAATTTATGCAAAATCCAGACTTCAGCTTTTCGATGCATGTTGAGAAAAAAAAGCGGGTTACACCCTGGCCAATAGCAGTATCTCCTGTAACACAAGGTTTGGTTTGACAGAATAAATTAAAAGAAATACTTGAATTATTTTGGGGCAACTGAAAATTGATATTGGAGCAACCTTCAAGTCTGGAATTCAGAGGTCGTCCCCATTCCACATTAGGTTGCTTGTAAAAGGAGATGAGGGCCATGTCCTGTTCAGCCGGACTTCTTCTTAAGTCCATGCTGAGAAGTAAGGGACTCTCCATTTTATGCATACGGAGATAGTTGTCCACACACTGAGATATGGCCTTGGTGGGGTCACTGGTTGTTAACCACCCTAATAAGAAAAAAATATGTTTTTTATATATATATATATATATATATATATATAAAACAACTTACAGCAAATTATGTTCAGATTCCATTAAACAGCAAAGTTAAAGAGCCGAGTCATTAACATATTTTAATAATATCTTCTAACACTGCGTGTATCATCAAATCACTGCAGTGAACGTGACTGTGCCATCAGGTGCACAAAGGGCACAGGAGGTCACTGGAGATCACTTACAATAAATTAATAAACTTTCCAAATAATATCCCAGAGTGGAGGTTAAAATCCACTGATGTGAGGGAATCGGTCTGATACTCTAAATATATAAATACTGCCGTGACAGTAGTGCAGGGTTCTGCGTGATGTGAATAGAAGGATGAGGAGGAAGTGAGGGTTCAGCGATGTCTGATAAGCTGATATAGATTCTATTGATCTATGATCTGTGATCTTTTTCTTACTTCAGGCTTCGTTCTTTCTATCGTCTTCACTCTCACACATTGTGTTATCCACAGCAGAGTGTCAGTGTATTTTCTTTATGAGGGATATCACTGCTGTCCCATGAAGTCGCTCTTCACCTGCACCTCACAAACAAACACCTCGATGTCACTGTCAGAAAGTTTCGCTTCCTCTTCTCATCGCTTGACACTGTGACTCTGTCAGGACTCACGTTGGAAGCCCATTGGTCAGCAGCATCATTTAATATTCACGCCGTGCTTTGCATTGACCAT
The DNA here is from genome assembly GCA_038501795.1 of Pseudopleuronectes americanus. Taxonomy (NCBI): domain Eukaryota; kingdom Metazoa; phylum Chordata; class Actinopteri; order Pleuronectiformes; family Pleuronectidae; genus Pseudopleuronectes; species Pseudopleuronectes americanus. The sequence continues at coordinate 7,978 of JBAMIH010000195.1, forward strand.
TTATGGTTGAAAGTGGGCGTGTGGAGGGCAGATTTCATTTGAAGGCAGATCCACATACGAACGTTTCCAGGTGGACTGTGATTTATAAAGCGAACATTGCGTTCAGGAGTGCTTGTGAACGGTTTTACAAATCTGGAATTTTCTTTTGCGTATGCCATTTTCGGCTTTTGTGACTAAGCACACTTTTAGTATGAATCCTACACACTGTTTTATAAATGAGACCCCAGGTCCTCACCTCGGCACACACACAGGGCTAACCCTGGAGCTTTAGTGCTTATTTTACATTCCTCGGCAGGAGGCAGCAATAATGACCTGTGGAATCCTGCCATCGCTGTTCTTCCTTTTCATCAGTGTTTTTTCATCTATCTGCAGAAGTCACATTTGTCATGTTTATAATTTGACTCTGTATGTGATGCAGGTACCCAGGAATGCTGGTCCTCCTTACACTAATCACGACATCACAAAGGGACACCCTAATTTGGCGGGCACCCCGCCTGGTCATGCCCCATTCCCCGGCGCTCTCTCTGGTATCAATACCCACATCTTCCACATATCACTATCCTAAGGGCTAGGAGACAGGCGGGGGGGGGTGAGTTAATCACTGTGTCCGCCCTCATCCTCTCTGCATATTCATCCTCTGTCTGTCAGTTTGTCTCCTTTGTTTGTTTGACCTGTCTTAGGTCTGGGCGACACTTCATAACTTATTGTTTCCTATTAGACTCAAATCATATATTGTTTCACTTGTTTAAAAGTGTGAATGAATGAGAACTTGTATTTAACCAAAACTTGACAATGTAAGAATTTTTACCCTTTTTTTTATTCAAAATTATCGTGTTTTTTTCTTTAATTTAAAATAAAGGTTTGAAACACATCGCCTAGCCCTAACCTGTATTATCTCTCTTTTATTACATCAGTGTTTCATTTTCCTGTTTGTCATTCTCTCTTTTAATATTTCTAAACAGCAATAATCTGTGTATATGACTATTGTTCTATCAAATTAAGATTACATTCTTAAAAATTGGGTCAAACTCTGGAACAACTTCTGAATACGTCTTCTGTTTATTCTATTCTACTCTGTACGACAGCTACTTCACCATGAGGTCATGATGTAGCTCAACCTCAAATCAGATCACATTGGTCTGTTAAACACACTGTGAGGCTTCAAAGGGAAAGAGGTTTGAAACAAAAGTGTTAACATTATTAACTTAACATTGATGCAGGCTGGATGGGGAAATGACAAAATACAGAGCAGGTCATACCAGCTTGTAAATCGAGGCTAGCCATTGAGGGAAAGGTTTACATCCCTCAATTACTTGGGCTATGTTAGAGTTAGTCCTTTTTAAACCCTTACATTAGACGTATGTAAACATATTTACACTCTTGTCATGGGTCATTTATTTCATAAGAAGTCTTAGCTTCCACGGTTTACAGTTGAACATTATGAACTTCAATATGTGCATAATGTCTCCTTGTAAAGAGTGACTTGTACAGAATAAATGACGAGTGACAGTTGCAGCACAGCTCCTGGCGTGTGTTTAACAAGCCGTCTCCCTCTGTCCATCTCTTCTCTTCACAGTCTCCATACGACCCTGGACAAAATGCTGGCTCCCCCTCTCTAGTGCTCTCTCCCCAGACACAGCCAATAAATACACAGCCCTGAGTCGCCCAGTGAGTGTCCCTCCGGTGTTTCATTTACAGCTCAACCACCTCACAGCAACCAGCTGTTGTGATTGTTATGATTACCGTTGTTGAGAGATGGGACTTTGTCCGTAATGGAGGGTTTCTGTGCTGGCTGTAGATATTTTATATGTTATAAGTTCTAAATAAGTTTGTAATGTAGATCTCATGTAGTTCGATCATTGTAGTCTACGTTAAGATGGGTTTTACACATTAAGACCTTTTGTGCAAAATCTCCCAAAGCAACAAGCCTAGTAAGAAGTATCCAAATATGATATTTTCCAACATTCTATGTATAATAACTCTTAATATTGATTGGTTCCTTCCAATCAAGAGAGCAAGACTAACCAGTCCTTAGTCAGTGTATTCACTCATGCAGGAAGTCTTGTTTTTAACCTGTTGTGTTTGTCACTTATTGACAATTTGGAATTCTAAACATTGTCCAAGGGCCTGGTGATATATCAAGAATTATCAAGATAAATGTCACATTAGTTTTTTTAATAAGTTTAAAGCATAGACTGTATATAGAAATGGACGGAGGGTCTGTGACGTCATCCGTTGGTTTCTGCAGAGTAAAAATGAGGCTAGTAGGAGGCATTCACCCGGCGCCATCTTTCACCCCCCTCAGAGTTGTCATGAAGGAAGAACCTCGTGAGTGAGACTAAAACCGTTTTTTTAACCAGGCTGTAAAGAGGTTTAATTCTGCTCTAAATTACGGGCTTTTTAACATGGGAGTCAATGGGAATTGACTACTTCTTGGAGCCAGCCACTAGTGGCCACTCAGTGAACTGCAGCTTTTCCAGGATATTGCGCCATGGATCATAGGGAGATTTTTGTCCTTTAATGTGCTCTGTTGTTCCTTTAGTTATATTATATGAGTTATGCACTTTGTCCTATAATGTGCTTTGCGGTTCCTTTGACCTTTAATTTGTCCTCACTTCTTCTCTCCCTCCTTGCTGGACATCTCCTCACCACCAAACTACAGTTTATCCAGAGGACTCAGTTGCAGACTGCTAGTCCCACCATCCCGACAAACACACCCTTATTTACCCAACTGATCAACTTATAATGAACACCAGAGGACCTACGTCTTGCGGGGTAGGAATTTGCAGTATTTGCATACAATGAACACATTTTCACAATGCTCAGCAGGGGCAACAAGGCACTTCCCTATTCTCCTTCTGAATGACAGTGTTTTCTGTTTCATGTTGTGTTGTGAGGTATTAAGTTTGGACTGATAAGGATTTAATCTGCAACACAACTAAAGTTTTTTTAATAAGTTTAAAGCATAGACTGTATATATAAATGGACGGAGGGTCCGTGACGTCATCCTTTGGTTTGTGCAGAGTGAAAACAAAACCGTTTTTTGAACCAGGCTGTAAACAGGTTTAATTCTGCTCTAAACACGGGCTTTTTAACATGGGGGTCACCTTCTTGGAGCCAGCCATTAGTGGCCACCCAGTGAACTGCAGCTGTTCCAGGATGTTGCGCCATGGTTTAAAGGCAGATTTTTGTCCTTAATGTGCTCTGTTGTTATTTTAAGTTTAAAGGCAGATTTTTGCTCCTGAATTATGCGCTATGTCCTATAATGTGCTTTGCGGTTCCTTTGACCTTTAATTTGTCATCACTCTTTCTCCCCCTCCTTGATGGAAATCTCCTCCCAACCGAACAGATTCTACTGAGAGACGCTTCATCAGGTAATTTACCCAACTGTATGTCCCCTCCATCCACGAATTATTGCCTGGTTATTGGTAAAACTTGTTGGAAATTTATATAATATTATTTAATAGATGCCCATCAGAACTTTGCCTTAAACATATGAAGAATGCAGCAGGAGGTTGATCGAGTTTGACACGAGACATTGAGAAAAGATTCTGCTACAGAAAATAATTTTTTTTGGTTATTTACACATCAGCACAAGCTTTGGCCCTTGACATCTTTGTTTGCCTCTTCCACGTTTCTTACATCTCTTTTGCATCCTGACTTGTATATATGTACACCAGGGGAGCCTCAATGTGAGAGATGTGTACTTAATGTCTTAATGTCTTGTGTGTTTCTCTCCCATCTTTTCCAGAGGAATCAGATCCAATCATGGAGCCCAGGGCACCCAGGCATTACCCTCCGAAAGGCATGGCTGCACCGTACTACGTCCCACAGGTGAAATAAACACACTGACCTGTTTAGAGTTGATGTTTGCTCTCATTCAGGGGTAGGGGAACCTTTTTTTTTATATCAAGGGCCATTTCAATATTTATATATTATATATAGTTTTCCAGGTTTGTGTGAGTTAGTTGTGAGGAACTTAGTCTTAGCAGTAGTCTGTTTTGAAAAGAGCGGCTCACATTAGTAGGCTGGCTAAAACAGAAACAGAAACGCCAGTTCCACGATAACTATGATCTTTAATGAATTCATCAGTGTGTCTCAAGTCTTTCGAATATTCCTTTGTGATTGACTGATCCTCTCTTTATGCCAAAATGTATCTAGTACTGTGTGATAAAACCCACACATGCTCCTAAACTCTCTGATCTGTCAAAGTTAAAGAGCAAAGGAATCTGTTTAATACTACAGAATCTGTCTCATTCAGCTTTGAAGAAGAGTCAGGACTTGTTAAGATTCTGCTGTATAATCAGAAACGTATAATATTTTATGATTATGCAGATATTGGTAAACAAGTTTCTTAGATGTTCTACTTATTACTGATAAAAGACTCATAACAGGGTCATTTGTGTTGATTTGTTCGTGCTTCCTCCTCACGCCCCTGATTTTCAGTATGGCAGTGTAAGAGAGGGTCACCTTAATGATATTTAGGTTGCCTTATTTACAAAACTCACACAAGCTTAAACACTGGAATTAAAAATCCTTTATTTTTAGCTAATTTAAAAGATGTTGAATCATGGTAATAATACTGTTTTTCCCATTTCTTCCTGTGTAAATCCTATAAACCTTGGGGTGCAGGGACCCAGGAGGATTATCACAGGCCTCTCTTTGCACGATGTTCGTCTGAATAAATCAGCAAATGCCTGGAAACCAGGCTGGAATAGGGAAAGCCTCCCAGCGGACCGAGAGTCACAACAAACCCAGGTACGACAAAATATACACAAACTGTAATCTACAAAGCAGTGGGCATATATAGAAATTACATATACAGACTTTTCTGATAGTTAATGTTAGTCTACGTGATGGAAGATTTTCCAAGTATTGGAAATTCCAGTAAAAATGTTGTTTAAATCTGTAATCTGTATTTCATATCCGTATTACTTGTAGCTTTACAACAGGACTAGTTTTTCATTTGGAGCGAGAGAATGGTCTTTGTGCTTGATGACCTCAGAGTTTAAGTACCTGTTATGACCTATTCCCCTCAGGACCTGCTCAAGAAGATCCGCAGTATCCTGAACAAGTTGACGCCTGAGAAGTTCCCCCAGCTGATGAAGCAGGTGAAGGAGTTGAACATCAACACGGAGGAGCAGCTCAAAGGAGTGGTGGACCTGATCTTTGAGAAAGCCATCGACGAGCCCAGCTTCTCTGTGACCTACGGGAACATGTGCCGCTGCCTCGCCGAGGTGAGCAGGTCATAGGTCATGATTAGTTACATTAGTTCAGTACAATGTGATGGGGAGGATTCATTGTTTTGATGCCTCTAGAGTCTACACCAGACGACACACACTATTTATTAAGGAGTTTGAAAATCAGTCACAAATAATCCTTTTAAAACACAATTTATTAAACGTTCGTATCATTAATTATAGACTCTATTAACAAGAGTTCTAGAGAAACTATTACATTTTCTGTCTGCCATCATTTAATAACATAACCTTTAATATATATTAGTCATTAAAATAAAAATAATCCAGATACGAAAATGTTAATTTGTCGATATATAAAAACAAATGTTAAACCCGCAGAAAACTCTGTTTTTTCAGGGTAAGTTCATTACTTATTTTATTTTAATGCTTATGTTCTTTACTGAATTCATTCCACTGTCTGTTCATGTGCAGCTCAAAGTGCCCACCACAGACGATCCCAACACCACAGTGAGCTTTAGCAAGCTGCTGCTAAGCCGTTGTAAGGAGCAGTTTGAAAAATACAAGGAGGATGATGTGGTATATAGGACAAAGAAGATGGAGCTGGACTCTGCTGCATCGGTAAGTGTGACACCGGATCTTTACCGAACCGTCTTTTAGTTTCTGTTTCAACTCTGTTCAAGAGGTTTGTCTCCTTGGTCCCATTAGACGGATCGTGACAGACTGCAGGTAGAGCTGCAGGAGGCAGAGGGCATTATCTGTCGGCGTTCCAAGGGCAACATCAAGTTCATAGGCGAACTCTACAAGATCAAGATGCTAACAACAGCCAACATTCAGGGCTGCATTGTCAAGATGCTGAGCAACCACATCGAAGAGTCATTAGAGTACCTGTGCATCCTTCTCACAACCATCGGGAAGGACCTTGACTTAGTGGTGGCCAAGGTGAGCTGGTGGTAGTACATTTTACATAAATCTTAAATTTCCTTTATTACGGTCATAAAAAGGTCTGAAGGGCTACAGATTGAAAGCTTTGAATATAATCTACAGGATAATATGCGGCTTGATTCCCTTTCCTAAATTAAGTATTAAGAGAAATGTGTTGTTTGCAGGGATGAAGATGTGATGTGAATTTTTTTCAGCAGTGTTTTTGACATTAGTGCAGCCGAAGGTCAGTTCATGTCTCTGCTTTCATCCCACCAAGATGTATTCTTCTACACGGGTCAAATAAGTGATTTAAGAGGTGATTCTGATTTACAAGGACACAGTTTCCAAGACATAAAAGAGAAAAGTTCTGGTGTGATTCAATCCCACAGCAGCTGCTTATATGGAAACGGGAATATCCCCTCAGTGTCCCTACTCGGCTCTGCCTCACTCGGTGACTCCCAGCTGGACTCAGCTGGAGTCCTCATATACTTGGAGAGACATGAATGATCCGGTGGCCTTTCTGTCTATTAAATCTGACAGAATGTGGTAATGAATCATGCAACTTGTTCTTCAGAGGAGTGTCATCCTGTGTAATGTGGTCGTCTCCTCAGCACAGAAGCTTTAATAGTGGACGGTTACAGTGAATTGCATCCGTTTGTTTCTGGTCATTACAGTTTTCATGCTGCTGTTGATGAAATGCTCTGGTTTCATCTCAGGCGGTCAGGACTGTTCCAAGTGATAAACTGGACAATTGGTCAACTCTGTAGAATAACATTATCTGCAACCTTCTGTCTGGTAGATTGAATGGAGACATGCTGATCATGAACCTCATGTCTCAAACTATCCGTCTCTCTCCCTCTGTGTCTCACCAGCCTCAGATGGATGCGTATTTTAACAAGATGCAATCAATCGTCAGAGAGGGACAGACGTCCTCCCGGATAAGGTTCATGTTGGAGGATGTTATAGAACTGAGATTGGTGAGTGGGTCTTCGCGATTTTTCTTTCATTTGCACAATTGTAAAGACTCCAACATTCAAATTCTTCAAAGTAAGATGGATTTTACCACAGAGATTTATTTCACTGATTCTGGTCATATTCTGTTTAATGAATATCTACACTAGTGTTGTTAAGGAGTTCTAACGCTTTTTAGAAGGACTGATATAGATAGATACATAGATCATGGCAAAGAAATGTAAGAAAATGGAAACAATGAGCAGAGAAAATTTGAAGAAACCTGAGGAAGACGTGATAACTATTGATCTTTAATGAATTCATCAGTGTGTCAGTGTCATTAGAATATTCCTCTGTGATTGACTGATTCCTCTGTTTATGCCAAAATGTATCTTGCACTGTGTGATAAAACCCACACATGCTCTTAAATTCTCTGATCTGTCAAAGATAAAGAGCAAAGAAATCTGTTTACCACTACAGAATCTGTCTCATTCAGGTTTGAAGTCATTGTGATTCTGTACATTTTTTTTTCTTCAGCACAATTGGGTGCCTCGCCGAGCCGACCAGGGTCCAAAGACCCTTGAGCAGGTCCACCGGGGGGCAATGATTGAAGAGCAGGAGAATCAGAGGAGGGTTCAGCATCAACTGCTCTCCAAGGAGACCAAACGAAAGCCAGGTCAGGCCTGCAGTCTAAATCCTCTTTAAGGCTTAGAATCACATCGACACAGCTATAGTGACTCAGGAAGCCAGTCTGTAGACCTCCCGTCCCTATAGCTTGCAGAGATTCTATTGTTCCCAACAGCAGACAAGAAGCCCCATCACTCCCTCCCATTGTAACACAGCATGCCACAGACACAGTCAGAAATGTCACTCTGTCTGCCACTTTCACAGCCGTTTGACTCCACTGTATTTCCTGTGAAATAATCTAAAACCTGTATTTCCCTGTGTGGTTTTTTTTGTGTGGGTGTGTCTCCACAGATCCAAGTAAGCAATTGGATCAGCGCATACCTAAAGAGGTTCCCTGGAAATCGGTGTCCATCTGGAATAACAGCATCGACTCCCATCAAGTTCCCAAAGCTCTCCAAGGTGAGACGAGCTGTCCGAGGTTTCGACACAGATCGAACCATTCTACCTTTTTCTTACCTTCTACTGTGAGGATTGTACAAATGCACTGCATACAGGAGACGTGAAGCTGCTATTTACTTTCTGTCCCTCATAGTTGATTTGCTCATATTTCTACATTGGAATCACAAAAACAATGACAAACAATTACCATGTGGTAACTGGTTGTGTTCCATGGAAATTAAAATCGTTGTCAGACGTGACCTCCGGGTAAAATCTGGAGAATTGGCTACAGACTTCAAACATTTAAATTACTTGAGCTGAAATTTTGATTCATAATAGTTTGATCTGAGAGATTTGAAATGTTCATTTGAATCAAAGCTGGAACCTAAAGCAGAGTCAGGACTTGTTAAAATTATAATCTATAATATTCTATAATTCTATAATCAGAAACATATAATATTTTATGATTTATAGAGATATTGGTAAAAACAAGTTTCTTAGATGTTCTACTTATTACTGATAAAAGACTCATAACAGGGTCATTTGTGTCGATTTGTTCATGCTTCCTCCTCACGCCCTAGATTTTCAGTATGGCAGTGTAAGAGAGGGTCACCTGAATTATATTTACGTTGCCTTACTTATGAAACTCACACAAACCTAAACACTGGAATTGAAAATCCATTATTTTGGCTAATTTAAAAGATATTAAGTAATGGGTATAATACTGTTTTTCCCATTCTTCCTGTGTAAAGCCTATAAACCTTGGGGTACAGGGACCACCACCCAGCAAGGGTGTGCGCGATGTGGATCAGCTGCACAAATCTGAGAATGCCTGGTTTCCAGGCAGGAATAGGGAGAGCCTCCCAGCGGAAAAGCCCACAATTTCACGCCCTCAACTCAAAGTAAATCATTCAACAATATACATAATGATTTGTATAATGGAAATGTTTCACGTGATCATAATCGCTTCTCTTTCTGCAGCCTCAAATGGACGAGAAGACCCAGCTGGGCCCCCGGGCTCAAGTCACATGGGTGAAGGGCAGCGGTGGAGGAGGCAAGGCCAGTGACTCCGGTGAGGTCACACCACATGACTTTTAAAGCCCTCGGATCACTGTGCAGTTCACACTACATGACCTGCTGATCAGGAGTCTTGTAACTGTTTGGAGTTCATACTACAACACTTAATGATGGAAGGGTTTCACACACTTCACAATGTTTCAACTGCTCCGCTCTGTTTAGCTGTAGTTGTCACTTATTCATCTAATATATTAAGCCTGTTAGAAATCTGGGAGTCTGATAGTCTTTCCTATCTATTACATTTTACGAGAATTTCCTTCATTATGATCTAAGGTTTTAAATTTAACTTGATGAAACCCTGATATAAAACCGTAACTTACAGCATATCCTGTATACGGAGTCAGGTGAAGCATCTTCCTCTTAATGACTGGACCTTGACTCTGATCATCCACAATCTTAATTTATAATTATCTCTCTTATAACGTTTCATCTCTGTAACAGAACTAGCACGCACAGCGGGCCTCAAGCGCATCTCAGCACTGCAGTCCACCCCCCCACCTCACCCCTCCATCACTCCTCCACAGAAGCCAGTCTTCAACGCCTGGAAGACTCTGGAAAGGTATGTTATGACAACGCAATGTTGGTGTTAGGTTTCTCTGAAACATGAGGAGAGTGTCTCTGTGATTCTGATATGTATCTCTCCTGCTAGCAGGATAATTATAACTCTGATTAACTAGCTTCCATTGACAGGGAGCGAGAGGGAGCTGTGCGACAGAGTCAGAGTGTCTCAGAGCACAAACCTCTACCAGAGAGCAAGAGGATCCCAGAGCCTGGTGAGACGATAATACTGACACATTCACTCTTTGCCATTAATCCCACTGTTGTGACTGTGTTTGTTTATTTGCCTTGACAGTGAAACCTGAGCCTGTTGACCAGTCTCCAAAAGAAAATAAACTCCAGTGTTCCAGTGCTCAGTCCGAAAGACTCCGATCTCCCGGGGAGATGAGACACCATATGGAGAAGATCCTGCTGGAGGACATGTCTAGTGGCAAGCATATCTTCAACTGTGTGAAGGTACGAAAAGTGACATCAACCAGTCTCTGCGAGTGTCATCACTTCTGAGCTGATTCTTGTGAAATTGACAAACGCTGTGTTTTTCCTCCTCCTCCTCCTCCTCCTCCTCTGTTCTCTGTTTCTCAGGAGAAGCTGGATGGATCTCGGATGAGCTCATCTCCCTACCTGAGGGAGTTGATGACGGCTGTGTGTAAGGCAGCAGAGAAAGGTAAGCTCTCCACCAGCCGGAGCAGAGACTCCTCTGCTCTGCTCAAATCACACCGCTGATTACAATATTTACTGTCTGCCGAGCGAATGAATTTACTCTGCCTCCTGCTTCACTGTGCAGCAAACACAGACTGTCGGGTGCACGCGGCCCTCCTGCAGAAGAGATCACCTGTAATACACAAGTACAGCAACTCAGAGAGCGAGCGACAGCAGCAAGCGCTTGATGAACTTCAGGCGCTGATCGTCGCCCTCGATGAGCCTCCAGGTAAGTTCTGCATCAGAGCTCACTCCAAATGAAACTCACACATGATCCTTTTTCTTCTTTTCTTAAGAATAAAACTTTTTAACAAGTTCTCTGTTGTGATCAAACCAGTGTAACAGATCAATCTCGCTACAAGATCCATTTAGTAGCTTCTCTTGAGCTTTGCTTCTTGTCCCATGATTCCCATCAGCAGAAGAACTTCGCCTTGTTAAATGGAATTGTAGATTTTCATATTTCCGTTTACTTTTTAAGCACTTTAAGGACATTTGGAACAATTTGGATTAAAACTTTGAGGAACTTTGTTTATTTGAGGAACATCATTCCGACTCCAAATCACTTTTGCAAAACACAATGCCGTCTTCAGTCATTTTTAAACCATCAATTTTTTGTTTCTTATCTAGATACAAATCACATTAATTATTAATATTAGAAATTGGTCTCACCTCACAGAAATATGTGACTTATTTCCGTTTCGTCACAGCTGAAACGATGACTGACATGTGTTTGTTCTCCAGATCTCCTTCGTATTTTCTTTGACTCCCACTGCGACGAGGACGTCATCGCCGAGCACGCCTTCTGGAAGTATGGGATACGCAAAGACCCGGCCGATCTGCTGGCTAAGGGCGTGGTCCTTAAGCTCGTCACGGACTTCTTCACCTGGCTGCGGGAGGCGGAATAGAAGATAATTGACCGATAATTGGAATGCAAAAACATAAAAAGACATTAAAAGTATTTAAAAATGCTCGTTCTCATGATTTGTTCTCTGCATGGTTTAGTGCTATAAGGGATACGACTCTGTGTGTGTGTGTGTGTGTGTGTGTGTGTGTGTGTGTCTGCGTGTGATGAAGTCGTCGAAGCCCAAACAAGAGGAACTCCAGCTCCCATGAGTCATAGCAGACAGACATCCTATCAAAATGTATCAGATGTAGATAGTTTCAGGATTCAAAGATCTTCATTATCTTCATATTCAATTACAATGAACCTGAAGGATGCTTCTCTCTCCAAGATATATATATATATATATATATTATTCATGTTTGACTGTAAAGATAGCAAAAAAATTGGATTCGATTGGACTCCAATCAAAAGCGAAAGCCATTAAGCCTTACTTTGACATAAACAGTGTAACAGTAACAAAAAAGTATTGATTACATAAATGAATATGTGAGTTAATAATGGTGTGCTATGAAGACTTTGCTAAGACTGCTTTTTACTGTAAAGAATTGATGGTTTACCACCTACCATCTCTATCTGTTGCACAAGTTCCAGATGGCCCAGGTATTGCTGCTTGCTCTACCTCACTGACAGCACTTTCATGCCTCACTCCATTCCCTGCTCTAGCCACATAAAAATATTTTTGTGTTACACTTGCACAAAGAGTAAGATAATTGCCATTGAGAGAAAAAACATGAACAAGTAAATGGATACCTTTCCCCGCAGGCTGAAGCGTGTACCTCAATAAAATCAGTGGCAAACATTTTTGCGCAGACAGGACACTCCTGCATATCTGCTGTTGAGAAATTTAAGTTACAAGAAAGAACAATGATATTTTAAAAGAAAATGTTTCTGAATTAATTTTATGAATGCTATGTAATATGTTAACAGAATCTTAAACAAAGAATTCTTACATTTTCTCTCTTCAGGCTCACCGCTATCCACATTAGTCAGGTTATTGTCAACATCAATGACATCACAAGACTTGATGTGTTCTGTCAGGAGTGGAAGGGGAATTGCTACGCCACATTTCTGACAAGTGGCTTTTGGCATGCTCCTGAATGCTTCATCATTGGGTGGTAGGGGATCTGTGTTAAGTTCTTCTTGAATTGGGACTATGAACAGATTTTTAACGCAACGACCCATAGCCTTCAAGAACCTGCCTGAATAGCCACTATCTTCAGGAGGCACAACAGAGAGCTTTCGTTGTCCCCATCCAGCTGTGGAAAACATTGCAAATGAAAATTAGATTGCAAACTTTTCACAGTGTATTGGATATATAATATATATTTAAGTTAAGTCAAAGTAACTAGACTTTTTGAGTACAGTCTAAACTGAAAAAGCCCCCTATCTATTTCTATTTTACTTGACTTTTTCAAATACAGTAATTACAATTAAACAATTTACAGTTTTTGATTTGTAGTAAGTTTTATTAGGGAACCATCTGTAATTAATATGAATTAATACAATTGAACAGTCTTCAGTGCATGATGTGCAGTTAGCTGCTGCACATGTACTTTTATTTTTTTACATATGAGCAACACAAACAAACACACAAACTTGTGTTGGCCTACCTGAAGCTTTATAAAGCAGCCATCCACCAGTGACATTCCCCAGTTTTGGAAATAGAATGTTGAGGGCATCACATAACTGTAAGCAAAAATCATACAAGTGTATTTAACCTCAACACTCAAAAAAGGATAGCTTGACTAGATCAAATGGCAACATTAAAATCCATGCCAAATTTGTTTTCTATGAATACAATTTGTGGTGCTGTTATTAGGGCTGTCCCCAACTCAGAATTTTCCAAGTTGAATCAGATCTGACTAGTTGCGATGCTATTTGGTAATCAGAAAAGTGCATTGGAGTTAGATATTTGGCGTTCTGTCAATACGCAAATGTTGGAAAACGGATTAGGTGTACGCCCTTTGGGGTAAAAATCAGTTTTTACTGTATTTGTGCTTACGGGTGAAAAAAAAGTTTATCTCAATTCTTACAGATTATGATTAACAGATTATAACTTTTAAAGCACCAGAGGTAACCCACAGTTTTCTCCATTTCACTTGAGCAAACATGACTGTATATTTACATCTACAAAATAAATTGTTTAATGTGTGCCCACAATTAATTAATGTAATTGTTTTTATGACTCATAGCATATTAAAATACAAGCTAGACTACGGTAATTAACTAATTGCATATTACTACCTCTTCATGTGTTGTGCTCTCATCTAGATGAGTAGTCCTACGGCCCAACCCCTGCCTGCATATGGACTATTTGCTCCTGCTCTTTTGGAGTTTTTTCACATGGCTTTGGTAGCAAATAGAAAGCCACTTCAACTGGTTTAGCTCTCTTGGCCGGAACAAGGTTTGCTGCAGGAAAGCGCCTCTTTCCTCTGGCCTTGGTAAAAATACCTGGGAAGGACCTGTAGAAAACAAGTTTAGACGTTTTTACTAACTACATTAAAAGGTTGACAAAAAAGCTCTTGCATGACAGATGGATATAGAAAAACTTGGCATTCTACTGCATACTGTCATCAGGTTCCAGTAAAGTGTTACAGGCAATGATTTAGACCTTTGAAACCTATGATATATTTTTTTACTTTTCTTATATAAATTTCACATTAGCCATAAGTGAAACAGGTCCCTATATATATTTTACTGAAAGGTCACAAAAAACACTTACATTTTGATGTCTGCAATATTAGTAAGAAGCTGATAATGCTACACAATGCTATGTATCTCATTACTTACTGTAGGTAGCAGGTGGAATATTGACTGTACAAATTGACATCATTACAAAGTATAGATTTGCATTTAAAATAGCAAATTTTTCTTTACCTGGTCATTTCTGCTTGAAGCAAGGGTCTTTGTGGCTGAAGGGCTGAACTCCCATGCCCCTGCCTCTGTTCTCTGCAGGATTGGATCCAAAAATATATATTAGGCCTAATAATCAACAGGTAGCCTATAGAATGTATAAGTAAAAGTAAGACCTATGTACATGAATTGCAGTTTAATACTAAACCTCATATCTTGATTTGTGGCCTCTGCTCCCCGGTGAATCTCAGAAGAGGTTACTAAATCTAATAACCGCCTTGCTGACTCAATAATGTCATCCTGACTAACGTTACCCTGTAATCACAAATGCAGCACAGAAAAAACAAAGGAAGGATATAACAAATCAGTAGTACAAGTATAATATACATTATTTTAAGATAATCAGACAGGCTATAGCGCCAGAATTTATGTCAAGCATTATCTTAGCGGCCAAGCCGTTCTTCTTATAATTGATTCATACTTTTGGTCGTACGGGACACCGTACCCCGGTTATAGTCGGATTTCTCGTAACCCGTAACCAGACCCGGGGAACTCCATCAGTTCCCCGGTTACTTGTGCATGTAAACAGCATAACCGGGTTACTGTCGGGGAGATGCGTCTGCGCATGCCCCGCTAAAGCCGCTGCTATGGTCATTACGCTGCGGGGTTAATAATGTCCATGTAAACGCAATGAATAAACCGTGGCCACTCTATAATGTGTATATGTCCAGGGTTCAACATAAAAAAAATTCCCTACTCGCCCCCTGGGCCCCCTGGGCCAGTAGATCAGAGTTTTACTGGCCCCTTGTGTATTTTCACTGGCCCAGCTGACAAAAATTAAAATAGGCCTAACTATTTTTTTAACCTAAATTTTTATTTATTAAATTCATTTCGTGTATTATAGTTTTAGTTTCTTGTGATCAGAGAAGTAAGGATAGGATGTAATCATACCTCCTTACTGTTTCGGCTGTAGCTTCAGCGTTGTCAGAGCTGTCAAAGCGTCTTGGTGTGACGTGTCTTAAAACAGCTGACAGGGCCGGGAAACCTTTCAAAATAAAGTTCCCCAGCCCAGCCGTGCCCGTCCTCCGCCCTCACGCCGCCGGTGGAGAACGGTGTCCCAGGTATGTGGGAGACACGTTACACCAAGACGCTTTGACAGCTCTGACAACGCTGAAGCTAACTCACCTTCGACATGCAACATCAGAGCAATATTGTGTCCCGACGTCGACACCGAGCGACCGTCTTTTCCAAAGAGAGGAAGGGATGTTCGGATTTGATTGTGTGGTAGGCAGCATTGATGAAAATAAATATGTATGCGAGTTAAAAAGAAGGGGTCTACGTATTTCTGATTTGATTTGGCTTTTCGTGCATTTGGTTTAACACATGTAGTAACAGGAGAGAGAGACAGTGGAGCGAGAGAGAGAGAGAGAGAGAGAGAGAGAGCTGGGTGAGCGACATTCACTTTTAATGGGAGAGAGAGCGGCGCACCGCGCTGTTAAAGCTCGTCTACAGCAGATAAACACTAACAAGTCAGGCAGGGATCATATAATAAGTATTATTTTTCCTATTAAATAGTGGCCCATCCAAAATTGAAATCCTGGCGTTACCCATGCCAGTCACTGGCCCGTTCGGAAAAAAAAATCCGAACGTCATCTCGTTTAAGTTCCACTTAGTTTATGTCCAATAAAGTCCGTGAATGTACACATGGCAGCTGTCTATTACTACATCTTACAGAAACAAACTACACCGATGGCATATAGAAGAGTTTAAACACTCACCGAAGCACCATTGTTGGACATGGCTAGTCACTGTGCTAGCTGACAAGTCAAAGCTGCATTGGTGTCGGTCACTCCCGCTCGCTCTCGTTGCTTGACGCACGCTCCCGATCTTGAATCTGGAATCGATTGCTCCTCCTTGGATCCCCGGATGTTGCAGTTGAATTTTTTGATCTTGAATTTTTTGAGGTTGAATTTTTGAGGTTGAATTTTTTGCGGTTGAATTTTTTGAGCTTGAATTTTTTGAGGTTGAATTTTTTGCGGTTGAATTTTAAACATTGAAAAACATTCAAATACATAATTTCAATGCATAAATATTCAGTGCTAGAAATTCAATGTCTTTTTTGTTTCAAATCCCGATGACACAGATTTACTTCCATACTGTCACACCGTGGTGAGGTCTGTCTTGTCTTGGGGTTTTGTCTCGTAACTTCCTGTTTTATTTTGAAATCCTAACTCTCCTCTCGTTTCAGGTCACTTGCCCTTCCTCATGTGTCACTGATTCCTGATCGTTTCCACCTGTTCCCTTCACCCTCATGTGCTTATAGTCTGCGTCTCCCCTTTGTCTTGTGCCGAAGTGTTTCGTTCTTGTTCGTTTCACCAAAGCCCTTCCACAGCCATAGTCGTGTTTTGTTCCTTTATAAAACAGTCTGAAAACTAAAGTCATGACTTGAACTTTTTCTTGCAGGGATTCACTCTCTGAAGCTTTTCCAAACTGGGTCGTCTCAAGTCCCAAACCTTCCAGAGTTTGTGGCTGTTGGTTTGATTGATGATGTTCAGATCCTTCACTATGACAGCAACACAAAGAAAGCACAACCCAAACAGGACTGGATGTTAAAGGCTGATGCACAGTTCTGGGAGAGTCAGACTCAGAGAGCTTTTAATCACCAGCAGCGTTTCAAAAACAACATGGAAACCTTTAAGGAACGCTTCAACCAAACTGGAGGTTTGTTTACATTGCACTCTATAATAACAACACAACTGGCAGAACGTAACTTGCTCTATTTAATGACATATGACACACGGAGCTTCTTTTTCCAGCTTCTCCTTCCTCTTCTCCATCCCTAACCCCCCCCCCTTCCCCGGGGTCCCTTTGCTTTAACACCCGCAGATCCAGGGCCTCTGTGGCCGCACCATGGTTTGCTGTTTGTGGATCGCGCATCGGGGGTCGCAGTGGTGGACCCAGTGTGGCGGATTCTGTGTCGTGTGGGCTGATCGTGGTGCTGGTGGCGGACCCTGTGTCGCGTTGGCACTGGGTAAAGGAGGTGGACCAGGGCCACGGCGATGGCTCGTGGTGGGTCCTGGTGGGCGGCGGTGGGCGGTGACTGAGGACTGGAGTGGCCTCTGGTCTGGATGCTGGATCGTGGTTCTGCTGGTTGCTGACCATGGACTATGATTGCAGCGGGACTGCATCAATGCCGCTAAAGACTTTAATGATGAATGTTTTTACACGTGGCATCTATTGCACTTCTGTCCGTCCTGGGAGAGGGATCCCTCACATGTGGCTCTCTCTGAGGTTTCTACTTATTTTTACCTGTTAAAATGGTTTTTAGTAGTTTTTCCTCACTCTTGCTGAGGGTTAAGGACAGAGGATGCCACACCCTGTTAAAGCCCTATGAGATGAATGTAATTTGTGAATATGGGCTATACAAATAAAATTTGATTGATTGATTGAACTCACACACATACATACACTCTCTCTAACACTCTCACACAAATAAACACACACCCACAATCAGACACACACACACACACACACACACACACACACACACACACACACAATTACTCTCACACACCAAAGCACACAATCTCACTCACACACATAAACATTTTCACTACTTTCTGATATTTTCTTCAGTTTAAACAAGTAATTGATTAATTTAAAAAAAACTTAATCAACAAGAATGATTAGTTTGAACCTTGAATATATAAAATAAACAGGAGAGCAGCAGATGAACATCCCTGTGCTGACCACAGTGTGTCCACAAAGTAATAAACACAGCAGAGAATTACACGTTAGATTAGATTCACACAAACACAGAGTCAAAGCCAGAAGACATTTATTTACTGTAGTGCTGAAAAGACATTTAACTTATGACCTGATCAGCAGAAAATAATAAAGATCAACAACTGTGAATGAGTTGTTATCAGTAAACTCAGTGGAAGGATGTGTTGTGGGTCAGAGAAGAACTCATGAAACTCAGGAGCAGATCAGGGGCTGATCCAGGATCAGCTTTTATCTCTTTAGGGTTTTCAACGTTTTCTTTGATTTTCAGAGAGAAACTCTCGAATCATGATGAAACAAATAAAACACGTTTAGGTTTTTGTATGTGTCCATGAGAGTTTGTGTGTGAGTGTGAGGGTGAGTTTGTGTCTGTGTGTGTGAGAGAGAGAGAGAGTTTGTGAGTGTGAGTGTTTCTGTGTCTTTGTGTGTCTTTGTGTGTCTTTGTGTTTGTTTCTGTTTGAGTCTGTGTGTCTGTGTGAGAGAGAGAGAGAGTGTGTGTGTGTCTGTGGTTTTGTGTGCGTGTGTTTGTGTCTGTCTGTCTCTCTATAATAACAGCTCAGATCTCTGTCTCTCTCTCAGGTGTTCACATTTTCCAGCAGATGTACGGATGTGAATGGGACGATGAGACTGGAGAAGTTAAAGGTTTTCAGCAGTATGGATATGATGGAGAAGACTTCACATCATTGGACCTGGAGACAGAGACATATATCGCTCCTACACAAAAGAGCGTTTTCACCAAATTGAAGTGGGATCAGGATAAAGCTCGACTCGCATATCTTGAGATCTACTTCACACAGGAGTGTCCTTCCTTTCTGAAGATGTTCCTGGAGCATGGGAAGAGCTCTCTGCTGAGAACAGGTGACATCATAGTACCTCCATCAACTGAATGTTCCTCTTTCTTTCTCTGTGGCAGCGAATGAAAGCAAATACACAAACACCTGCTGGACTCAGTCTGCTCCCTTTCTGTTATCATCACTCTCTCTCTCTCTCCTCTCACTCTCACTCTCACTCTCACTCTCACTCTCACTCTCACTCTCACTCTCACTCTCACTCTCACTCTCACTCTCACTCTCTCACTGCTCTGGTGACACCTAGTGGCCGCAGGCATCATGCTCTCGGGTCGTCCGTCCGTCCGTCCCATTGCTCTGAACACGATATCTCCAGAATGAAATGAGGGAATCTCCTCAAATATTCACTTTGACTCACCTGAATACATTTTGGTGGACAAAGGTCAAAAGGTCAAGGTCACGGTAGCCGCACAAAGTATGTTTTTTGTTTTTTTTACATTATATTTTATTATCAAATTCAGATTTGGTTCAAGCTTCCGAATGGGCTCAAAGATTGATTGGTTATTCATTAGATTTTGGGTCCTAAAGGTCAAAGTTCAAGGTCACAGTGACCTCATGTTAGTGTGAATGTGACATAATAGCACTGCCCCTAGGGAACTTCATTACATCTGGCACAGTTCACTTGGAGTCACTGATGAATGGATTAGACCGGGTCCTCTGAAGGAAGCCGTCCCTGAACTGAGACCCAGCCGGAGCGTCCTCCCTCCTCACTGCCCGACCGACCTGCACTCACTTTGCTCTTTAACAGAAAATACCAACATTAATCAGAAGTGATCAGGACCTGTCCACAACAGGAAGTTTACTTCATAAATACTGTGATATAAACCTGTCAATAAATACTGTGATATTACTTTTACGTCATATCGTCCACCCCAGTGTCTTTGCATCACTTCTGTCTCTCACTCACATCTCACAGTTTGTTCTCTTGTCTCGTATATAAACAGACATGACTAATGAAACATAATTGGAATCAAACAGGAATGATATCATTAGTGTGCAATACATTATAATAACCCTTAAACTGTCTTTCTTTCTCTTCCCCAGAGCTTCCCAGGATTTCTCTCCTCCAGAAGTCTCCCTCCTCTCCAGTCAGCTGCCACGCTACAGGTTTCTACCCCGACAGTGCCATGTTGTTCTGGAGGAGAGAAGGGGAGGAGCTTCATGAGGATGTGTACCTCGGAGAGGTCCTCCCAAACCATGACGGGACCTTTCAGATGAGTGCTGACCTGAAGGTTTCCTCCATCTCCCCTGAAGACTGGAGGAGCTACGAGTGTGTGTTCCACATCTCTGGTGTGAAGGAGGACATCGTCACCAAACTGGACGAAGACTCAGTCCAGTCCAACAGAGGTGAGATGTGAACATTAAAGTCTCTGTTAAGACTCGACTGCTGCTCTGTTGTAGAAGATGAGTCCATGAAATGATTTAGTTACTAATAGTAACTTTTAAGACAAACCAGCGTGAATAAGCACAGATACAGTCATTATGTACAGAAGAAAACTGAATGTAGAAACAACAGCAAACTCAAACGTTTAGTGTCTGTTTGTGTTTGTTGTGTCTCAGGACAGGATTGTGGTTCAGGGAGATTCTTGTCGTCCACCCTGCTTCATCTGTTCAGGTTGTGATGCTTTTTTCTTTATTCCGCTCAACAGAGAAGCCCATTAGAGTGACCACCATCATCATCATCATCATCATCATCATCACTGCAGTGGTCGCTCTCGCTGTCGTCAGCTCTGTCATTGGACTCATCATGTACAGGAGGAAGAAAGGTGAGAGACCAACACAGAAGCTTTGTCCAATATTCGTCTGGTGTTTTGATTTCAGACTTTCTAATTAATGCTCTTCAGATCAAACCTCATGAAACTAACTTCAGTTCCTCACACACCAACTTATGTCTCTAGTGTTCTAAGTTCCCTCTGCACCATAGACTGTTTATAAAAAGCTCTGCACACAGCGTCCAGCACACAAACAATAAAAAGTGACAGTATGTAGTCGATAGTTTAGGGAGGATCGCCACAAGAGAAGAACATGACACAATCCTGTTTGTGTTTTGACTGTAATAACTGAAATCATTTGTATTTTTTTATTTTTTTCAGTCCAATGTACCTCACCTGGTAAGTAAAACTTCTATTTCTATTGTGCCACAAATGTTTCCTCAGGCCTTGTCTACACTACTGCCCATATTTATTTAAATGAATACAAGGCTCCCCACAGGAACCTGACCCAGTGCAGGACTCTAGTAAACCCTCTGTAGATTAGATAGGGTTCATCTTGTGCTGAAGAGAGTTTTCAGGACTGTTCCCTGCAGTGTTGTTGGTTTGTAATGAAAGTGTCTGTTCAGAGGAGGATGGACTAACGATGTGTTTCTGACCTCACAGCTGTAGAAGATCCAGGTGCCTCAGAGCCGCTGAGATCAGGTGGATAGGGTACTAATTCTCTAAGTGATACGTCCTCCTGAACACAGTGAGTTGCTTCATGTGTTCAACAAAACTGACTCAAACTAAGTACAAAGTAACATATGTGTGATCATGTGTAAAACCTCTGTTTAAATTAGAAATAAAAACATCTGCTGAACTTATATCAGCAATTAAAATGTTAATAAACCCAATATTTAGGGCTTATTAATTTAAGATCAGTGTATTTTTTCTGAGTAAACTTTAACTTCACTGAGAGAATCATGGAAATGTTAGGTCTCAATACTGTAAATACATCAAATACGTGGCTTTGTGGAACTCAACATTTCATTTTTATTTATTTTTCTCTCTTCAGGTTTATGGACGAGAAGCAGTGTCACCGCAGTCTCCCCCTTACGCTGTGAACTCATTGATTATTCATCACTCCAATCATATAATGATATTCAGGCTCAGACATTGATTGAAATTCAAACAACACAACTGACAAATATCAATCAATCAATCAAATTTTATTTGTATAGCCCATATTCACAAATTACATTCATCTCATAGGGCTTTAACAGGGTGTGGCATCCTCTGTCCTTAACCCTCAGCAAGAGTGAGGAAAAACTACTAAAAACCCTTTTAACAGGGTAAAAATAAGTAGAAACCTCAGAGAGAGCCACATGTGAGGGATCCCTCTCCCAGGACGGACAGAAGTGCAATAGATGCCACGTGTAGAAAACATTCATCATTAAAGTCTTTAGCGGCATTGATGCAGTCCCGCTGCAATTACAGTCCATGGTCAGCAACCAGCAGGACCACGATCCACCATCCAGATCAGAGGCCACTCCAGTCCTCAGTCACCGTCCACCGCCGCCCACCAGGACCCACCACGAGCCATCGCCGTGGCCCTGGTCCACCTCCTTTACCCAGTGCCAACGCGACACAGGGTCCGCCACCAGCACCACGATCAGCCGACACGACACAGAATCCGCCACACTGGGTCCACCACTGCAACCCCCGATGCGCGATCCACAAACAGCAATCCATGGTGCGGCCACAGAGGCCCTGGATCTGCGGGTGTTAAAGCAAAGGGACCCCGGGGAAGGGGGGGGGGTTAGGGATGGAGAAGAGGAAGGAGAAGCTGGAAAAAGAAGCTCCGTGTGTCATATGTCATTAAATAGAGCAAGTTATGTTCTGCCTCACTAATTAACTCTAACTATAAGCTTTATCAAAAAGAAAGGTTTTGAGCCTACTCTTAAACAAACTGATGGTGTCTGCCTCCCGAACTGAAATTGGTAGATTATTCCACAAGTGAGGGGCTTGATGGCTAAAAGCTCTGGCTCCTACTCTACTTTTAGAGACTTTAGGGACGACAAGTAAGCCTGAATTCTGGGAGCGGAGTGCTCTAGCTGGTTTATAAGGTATTAACAGCTCTTTAAGGTAAAAAGGCGCTATATTATTAAGGGCCTTGAAGGTGAGGAGGAGAATTTTAAATTCTACTCTAGATTTAACTGGAAGCCAGTGTAGCGAAGCTAATACTGGAGAAATGTGCTCTCTTTTCTTTGTTCTTGTCAGGACACGTGCTGCGGCATTTTGGACAAGCTGTAGAGTCTTTAACGACTTACTGCTGGAGCCTGATAATAATGAGTTACAATAGTCCAGTCTCGATGTAACGAAGGCGTGGACTAGTTTTTCTGCATCTTTTTGCGAAAGGACATGTCTGATTTTTGAGATATTACGCAAGTGGAAAAAGGCAGTCCGAGAAATTTGTATTAAATGACTATTAAATGATAAATCAGGATCGAAGATCACTCCCAAGTTCCTGACTGTTTCGTTGGAAGCAAGGGCAATGTCGTCTAGCGCAGCTATATCATTAGATAATTTATCTCTAAGGTGTTTGGGGCCAAGTATTATAACCTCTGTTTTGTCTGAGTTTAATAAGAGAAAATTGCGGGTCATCCAGGTTTTTATGTCCTTGAGACATGCTCGAAGTTTAGTTAATTGATTACTTTGTTCTGGTTTTATTGACAAGTATAACTGGGTGTCATCCGCATAGCAGTGGAAATTTACCGAGTGTGTCCTGATAATGTTTCCTAGTGGAAGCATATATAATGAGAATAAAGTATGAAAAGTAAATGGTGGCGTTGATTAAATTTGATCGTTTAGTTAAAAATAAGAAATGTAAACTTCCCTCTGATAAACATTTGTTTAAATATTGGTAAATCAAATGAGGATTATTACTTTTTCTTTACCTGGAGTGAAGTAAAACACATTTTCAAAAACAATGAAAGTATCACAACACTGTTCACACACAGTTAATTTAAAGATCATCGTAGTTACAGTTTTATATTCCTGGTGTTGGGATATGCTTGTAAAATAATTAAAATAGTACAAATCTAAATAAACATATATAGACATCCACACATCCACATCTTAGGATCTGGAAATATAATCTGTTTTATGATTCAGATTATATTTAAGCCTCAGTACAAAATTTGTTTTCAAGATGTGTATATATTCCGATTTTATTTTATTTCTATTTTGGCCTGAACAAGAAATGAATTAATCAAGAGTTGCTTGTTTTTGTTTGTTTGGTTATATTCATACTTTGCTGTGTTCTTCACCTTTAAAGTTCTTTTTATTGGAGATTATAAAAGGGTTGTGGGATGTTTTAAGTATCTCATATGAAATGTTCTGTTCATATTTCCTGTTAGTTTTTAGGGACAAGAGACTTTTTTCTGTTTGCGCCTCGTTAACATTTACACTGCAAAAATAAAAAGGTTCAAACGGCGCAAAATTACTGAACTTATCTTTCGTGAGTTTTTAAAAACTTCAGATCTTCTCAAAGCTGTGAGTTCTAGTGTCCCTGCTCGTGAGGCTCCAGAGGATTCAAGCAGTTTATTCCACAGACGTGAAATTGATCACCCTGAGCAGTGACGTTCTCCATATGAACATTTGAATACATTCATATCGTCCTGTTGATCACTCACACACTTTACTGTACTCACTCAGTCACATTCACTCACTCAGTGTTTGTTCTGTCACATGTCAATCACACACATTGTCCACAAAGCTGTCAGGGGTAGTTTTAGCTTTCTGATTCTTGCTTACGGACACTTGGACATGCGGACTGGAGCAGCTGGGGATCGAACCTGTGCCCCTCTGGTTAGTGGACGATCCGGTCTACCTCCTGAGCCACAGCTGCCAAAACATGCAGCTGCAGAACCAGAATTTCTATCCTGTATTCAACCTAAACACTCACCTTTAAGATGTTAGGTCACGTTTCCCCTGATGAGACATGAGACGTGTCATATCACAAACTTACCATTTTGTTTTTTACCAACTTAACTTCAGCAACTTTACCAATTTAACTTAGTAAAGTTAGTTAAATACGTTTATAATTCCATTAAATATTCTGTTGATTATATTTAGAAATCGCAGTAACACAATTTCACGTTTTCATTTTTACAGTGTAGAAACTGAACGTTTGAGGCTCAATTTCTCTTCTTGTGTCGGGTTTTTATAAATAAATGTTAAATTAAGCTGCTTTGCTGTTTCATTCCTTTTGTCCTTGTGTTTTTAATAAAGTCTCTGATGTTCTCTGGGATTTCTGCCTCTTTGTGATTCAACGTGTAGAAAAGTTCAACACATCTGTGAAAGTTCAAATGTTCATTATCGTCCCAGAGAATAAACTAATGTGGATTTGACCTGTAAGAGCAGCAAGGAAAAAGTTATTTGGTCAAACCTGTGACTCTCAACAGGAAAATGACAAAGACATTTTACACATGACAAGAAAAATGGTCAAATCTGGACCAAAACAGTTTTTGTGATTGTTCATCCAGCTGATAACCACAAGTCATGACCCTGAAGGATCCTGTGGGTGTTAACCTCGGGTCTTCATTCTACACAAACACATCGTCACGAGCAGATCTTTACTTTCACTTCTCCTTCTACAACCTCAGTGGATGAGTTTCACCCAGTTTTAAGGGACACAGAGGCTGATTCTAAATTCTCATTGGCTCAGAGGATGTCCCCGCCTCACAGTTTGTCCTCGTCTCCCGTTATTTTCGTCTCTTTTCTCCACAGTCCGTCTCTCTATGTAAAGACAGGAGCTCATCTACCTTCAGTCCAGTAAAGAGGAACACACCACCGCTCACCATGTTCACTGTTCTTTCCCTGCTTCTACTGACAGGAGCACACAGCGCGACGGCTCGTGAGTTAAAGTCACGTTTCTACTTTGTTTGATTTTATTGGTTCGATTTGAAGTGAAAGGGTGCTTCATGTTTTTAAAAGACACTAAAATGATTTGAGGTCTATTGTAATGTTTGATGTTTGGTTCCTTCGTTGCAGATTTGAGAAGTTTAATAACGTTTCAAAAACATGATTTAAAAGTTCATGTTGGTGAATGTCATCGATCTCATGTAAGAAGGAAAGATTATATTCTATTTCTGAAAATATCAACTGAACAGAGACTTTTGTTTCTTTGGAACCTGAACGTTATTTGATTTCTTACTCTGGTCAGAACCATTAACATCCACACGGTCCGAACTGGTTCTGGACGAAATGAATCATCGATTCTGAAACGAAATAGTTCATTGTTTCATGTTGGTTTATAAAAAGCTGTGAAGAAATAACAGGTTCAGTCTGTTGATATGAATCAAGACTGTTATTTATGTAAATATATTAACATCATTTTAATGATTTATGATTGATCTCCCAGCGACTCAAACATCTCAGTTATTCATCTAAACTGTGGAAACTGACAAATAAGAAGTCGACTCAGGTTTCAGTTTGTTATTGTAGTCAGTAGATGGCGCTGTTTCCATAGTAACAGGACCCTGCTGAGGACAAACAGCTTCCTGTTTTGTTGGTACAATGTTCAACATCATGTAGTTCTGAGATATTACTAATTAATGATCTGTTATCAATGTGACCTCTTCCTCCAATACAATCAACACACATTGCTACTAACACAAAACACAAATTCATCTCTAATGTAAATTATGTCAGTGAAAAGAATCAGGACGAGGCTGCCGCCATGATGAATAACTGACAGATGTCTGTTAATACTTTCTAATGTGATAACATCTGCACTGAAGCCGGACTGCTTGATGTGAGTCTGTCACAGAGATGAAGGTTTCAGTCTTTATGTTTGCACAAATGCACCAAGGGAAATGTTGTTGACAACCTCATGAACATGTTATCATATTGTTATTGTTGTCAAATTTTTTCTGAGTATATACATTTAAATAATAGTCAAGCCCTTCCTGTAACAATGTCGCAATTTGTTTTGTTAACTGGGTCCAGTATAAATTGATATGTGTTTATATGGATAAATATATATTGATATATAAAGACAGAGAAACTAACTATTTAAAGACTTCAAGAATAAAAGTCTCATCGAGTAACTGGAAATTTAAGTAGTTTCACTTCACATTAAATACTCTGCAGTAGAAAATATTATTATAACATTTGAGTCGTTAGATTGAATCCATTTTTAAGACGTAGCAGACGGTCTGCATTCTGGAGCAGACGTTTTATCTATGAATGTGTTTTTGTGTTTGTTTTCCTCACAACAGCTGAAGTTGTGTTGAATGTGCTTCATGTCTTCTTGACTCTGAGTGATTTATAAAACAGTTTTTCTTGCAGGGATTCACTCTCTGAAGTATTTCCTCACTGCGTCGTCTCCAGTCCCAAACTTTCCAGAGTTTGTGGGTGTTGGTTTGATTGATGAAGTTCAGTTCGGATACTTTGACAGCAACACAAAGAAAGCACAACCCAAACAGGACTGGATGTTAAAGGTAACTGAATCACAGTTCTGGGAGAGTCATACTCGGATTGCTTTGGATGCACAGCAGTTCTTCAAAAACCGCATTGAAACCTTAAAGGAACGCTTCAACCAAACTGGAGGTTTGTTTACATTTCACGCTCTAATAATAACACAACACACACACACCTACACACACTCTCTGTCACACTCTCACACACATAAACACACTCACACACCAAAATACAATCACACGTACGCTCACGCAAACGCACTCACACATTAGCACACACACAAACAATCACAATCACACACACAGACACACAAACACACACGCTCACAATCACACATAACCCCAAGAGACACACACACTCGCACACAATCACACAAAATTACATAAATATATAAAATAAACAGTAGAGCAGCAGATGAACGTCCTTGTGCTGACCACAGTGTGTCCACAAAGTAATAAACTGATCCAGGATCATCTTTTATCTCTTCAGGGTTTTCAACGTTATCCTTGATTTTAAGAGAGAAACTCTCGAATCATGATGAAACAAATAAAACACGTTTAGGAGATGGATGTTTATGAGTGACTGTTGTGCCTTGGTGGAGGTTTGTACTCCACTGAGGGAGATTCTAGTGCAGACATGGGCAAAGTACAAAGTAATAAAATATGTATATATACAGTACAGTGCAAAAGTTTTAGGCAGGTGAGAAAAAATGCTGTAAACTAAGAATGCATTCAAAAATGGAAATGTTAACAGTTTATTTTCATCAATTAACAAAATGCAAAGTGAGCGAACAAAAGAAAAATCTAAATCAAATCGATATTTGGTGTTACTACCCTTTGCCTTTAAACCAGCATCAATTCTTATAGGTACACTTGCACAAAGTCAGGGATTTTGTAGGATTATAGTCAGGTGTATGATCAACCAATTATACCAAACAGGTGCTAATGATCATCAATTTCTCATGTAGGTTGAAACATAGTCATTAACTGAAAAAGAAACAGCTGTGTAGGAGGCTTAGCACTGGGTGAGGAACCGTCAAACTCTGCTACCAATGTGAGGTTGTGAAAGACAGTTTGAGGTCACAGGTCATACACCATGGCAAGACTGACCAAAGCATCAAGACACAAAGTAGTTATACTGCATCAGCAAGGTCTCTCCCAGACAAAGATTTCTAAGCAGACTGGGGTTTCCAGATGTCCTCTTCAAGCTCTTTTGAAGAAGCACAAAGAAACAGGCAACGTTGAGGATCATAGACGCAGTGGTCGGCCAAGGAAACTTAGTGCAGCAGATGAAAAATACATTAAGCTAATTCCCCTACGAAATCTGAAGATGTTTAGCAGTGCCATCAGCTCAGAAGTGGCAGAGACCAGTGAGACCCATGTACACCCATCTACTGTCAGAAGTGGTCTTCATTGAAGAGTTGCAGCCAAAAAGCCATACCTCCGACATGGAAACAAGGCCAAGCGACTCAACTATGCACGAAAATCATAGGAACTGGGGTGCAGAAAAAAGGGAGTAGGTGCTCTGGACTGATGAGTCAAAAGTTGAGATATTTGGCTGTAGAAGAAGGCAGTTTGTTCGCCGAAAGGCTGGAGAGCGGTACAATAATGAGTGTCTGCGGGCAACAGTGAAGTATGGTGGAGGTTCCTTGCAAGTTTGGGGCTGCATTTCTGCAAATGGAGTTGGAGATTTGGTGGGTTTAATGGTATCCTCAATGCTGAGAAATACAGGCAGATACTTATCCATCATGCAATACCATCAGGGAGGCGTATGATTGGCACCAAATTTATTTCTGCAGCAGGCCAACAACCCCAAACATACAGCCAATGTCATTAAGAACCATCTCAGCGTAAAGAAGAACAAGAAGTCCTGGAAGTGATGGTATGGCCCCCACAGAGCCCTGATCTCAACATCATCGTGTCTGTCTGGGATTACATGAAGAGACAGAAGGATTTGAGGAAGCCTACATCCAGAGAACATCTGTGGTTAGTTCTTCAAGATGTTTGGAATAACCTACCAGCCGAGTTTCTTCAAAAACTGTGTGCAAGTCTACCTAGACAAATTGATGCTGTTTTGAAGGCAAAGGGTGGTCACACCAAATATTGATTTGATTTAGACTTCTCTTCTTTTCATTCACTGCATTTTCTTAATTGATAAAAATAAACTTTTAACACTTCCATTTTTGAAAGCATTCTTAGTTTACAGCATTTTTTTCACACCTGCCAAAAACTTATGCACAGTACTGTATATATATTTTTAAAACTAATAATTTAGTAGCACTTGAATGGCACTTACTTATAGCACTTTGTAGTTTTACTTTATTTTTTAAGAAATTGTGCTTTCTTGCTTCTTGTGATTCTGAGTTTGTACCCTCATGATTGAATGCACTTATTGTAAGACGCTTTGGATAAAAATACAATCGAAAGCTGTATGACTGATATGCCGAGAAACTGTCGCAGTTTTCAAGGAGTACAACATCAGCCGTCACTTTGCTACGAAGCATGCTAACTACGCTAGCAAGCAGTCAACGCAAGAACGGGCCGCTACAGCTCAGAGGTTGGCTGAGTATTTGTTAAATTGCCTTGCAAATAAATTCTTTGCTACTTGTTGAAGGCCAAATCCTTTCATGTAATGATTTTTCCATGTTATTTATATTAGTTCACAAAAATACTCCATCCATCTGGTCCTAGCCCTGCCCCTCTGTCAAATTTTAGAACCCATTGTGGCCCGCGAGTCAAAAAGTTTGCCCTCCCCTGTTCTAGTGTGTGTTTATGTGTGTGTGTGTGTTTGTGTGTGTGTGTGTGTGTTAATAACAGCTCAGATCTCTGTCTCTCTCTCTCAGGTGTTCACATTTACCAGCGGATGTCTGGATGTGAATGGGACGATGAGACTGGAGAAGTTAAAGGTTTTGAGCAGCATGGTTATGATGGAGAAGACTTCTTATCATGGGACCTGGAGACAGAGACGTGGATCGCTCCAACACCAAAGAGTGTCATCACCAAACTGAAGTGGGATCAGGAGAAACCTCGACTCGCATTTAAAAAGTACTACTACACACAGGAGTGTCCTTCCTGGCTGAAGAAGTTCCTGGAACAAGGGAGGAGCTCTCTGCTGAGAACAGGTAACATCACAGAACCTCCATCAACTGAATGTTCCTCTTTCTTTCTCTGTGGAAGCGAACGAGAGCAAATACACAAACACCTGCTGGACTCAGTCTGCTCCCTGTCTGTTATCATCACTCGCTCTCTCTCACTCTCACTCTCACTCTCACTCTCTCACTGCTCTTGCGACACCTAGTGGCCGCAGGCATCAAGCTCTTGGATCCGTCCCAGTGTTCTGAACACGATATCTCCAGAATGTCTTAAGGGAATTTCCTCAAATTTGATGCAAACATTCGCTTTGACTCACAAATGACCTGAATACATTTTGGTGGACAAAGGTCAAAAGGTCAAGGTCACGGTAGCCACACAAAGTATGTTTATGTTTGTTTGAACAGGATATCGTAAGATCAGATTCAGTTTTGGTACAAACTGTCACATGGACTCAAAGATTGATTGGTTATAGATTTGATTTTGGTGCCTGGAGGTCAATAACCCGTAAACTCTCTTTCTTTATCCTCCCCAGAGATTCCCAGGATTTCTCTCCTCCAGAAGTCTCCCTCCTCTCCAGTCAGCTGCCACGCTACAGGTTTCTTCCCCGACAGTGCTGTGATGTTCTGGAGGAGAGAAGGGGAGGAGCTTCATGAGGACGTGTACCAGGGAGAGGTCCTCCCCAACCATGACGGGACCTTCCAGATGAGCTCTGACCTGAAGGTTTCATCCATCTCCCCTGAAGACTGGAGAAGGTACGACTGTGTGTTCCACATCTCTGGTGTGAAGGAGGACATCGTCACCAAACTGGACAAAGACTCAGTCCAGTCCAACAGAGGTGAGTCAGTATGTACAGATGAAAACTGAAAGTAGAAACAACAGCAGGACAAACTCACACATTTAGTGTCTGTGTGTGTTTGTTGTGTTAGTACAGGATTGTGGTTCAGGGAGATTATTGTTGTCCAACCTGCTTCATCTGTTCAGGTTGTGATGCTTTGTTTTTTTATTCACTCAACAGAGAAGCCCATCAGCGTGACCATCATCATCATCATCATCATCGCTGCAGTGGTCGCTCTCGCTGTCATTGGACTCATCGTGTACAGGAGGAAGAAAGGTGAGAGACCAACACAGAAGCTTTGTCCAATATTTTTCTGGTGTTTTGATTTTAGTTTTTCTAATTAATGCTCGTTCAGATCAAACCTCATGAAACAAACTTCAGTTCCTCACACACCAACTTCTGTTTCAAGAGCTGCAGGGTTCACACAAAGTTTTCTAACTTCCCTCTGAACCATAGACTGTTTATAAAAAGCTCTGCACACAGCATCCAGCACACAAACAATAAAAAGTGACAATATGTTGTCGATCGTTTGAGGAGGATTGCCACCATAGAAAAACATGACACAATCCTGTTTGTGTTTTTAATCTAATAACTGAAATCATTTGTATTTTCTTTTTATTTCAGCCCAAATTACCTCACCTGGTAAGTAAAACTTCTATTTCTATTCTGTTTTCTTTTTTTACTAACTTGCTTTATGAGTTATTTACTCTAGTAAACCCTCTGTAGATAAGATAGTGTTCATTTTGTGCTGAAGAGAGTTTTCAGGTCTGTTCCCTGCAGTGTTGGTGGTTTGTAATGAAAGTGTCTGTTCAGAGGAGGATGGACTAACGATGTGTTTCTGACCTCACAGCTAGAAAAGATCCAGGTTCCTCACAGCCGCTGAGATCAGGTGATGGAGATTCTAATTCTCCAAGTGAGACGTCCTCCTGAACACAGTGAGTTGCTTCATCTGTTCAACAAAACTGACTCAAACTACGTGCAAAGTAACATATGTGTGATCATGTGTAAAACCTCTGTTTGAATTAGAAATAAAAAAATCTGCTGAGAGCAAGAAACAGATCAGAAACCTTCACGTTAATGAGACAGATTAAATGTTGAATTAAAACTCAAATATCAGCAATTCAAATGTTAATGAACGCAATATTTAGTGCTTATCAATTTAAGACTAGTGAATTTTTTCTGTATTACACTTTAACTTCACTGAGAGAATCATGGAGATATTAAGTCTCAATACTGTAAATACATAAAATACGTGGCTTTGTTGAACTGAACATTCCACTTTTATTTATTTTTTCTCTCTTCAGGTTTATGGACGAGAAGCTCCCCCTTAGGCTGGGAACTCATTGATTATTCATCACTCAAATCATAAAATGATATTCAGGCTCAGACATTGATTGAAATTCAAACAACAGAACTGACAAATATGAAGAATAAATGGTGGCGTTGATTAAATTTGATCGTTTAGTTAAAAAAAAGAAATGTAAACTTCCCTCTGATAAACATTTGCTTAAATATTGGTAAGTCAAATGAGGATTATTACTTTTTCTTTACCTGGAGTGAAGTGAAACACATTTTCAAAAACAATGAAAGTATCACAACACTGTTCACATGTAGTTAATTGAAAGATCATCGTAGTTACATTTTTATATTCATGGTGTTGGGGCATCCTTGTAAAGTCATGTAAATAATACAAGTCTAAATATATATATATAGACACCCACACATCCTCATTTTATGGTCTGGAAATATGATCTGTCTCATGATTCCATAAATCTGTTGGTATGTGACTCACGTATCTCGAGAACTGTTCGTTTTATCAGTTTCACACTGGACCTGTGTGTTGTTAAGGGCCCAAGGAAGGGCAGTGTTGAATCTGGTGTTATTTGGACAAGTGATACAATCAATGTTGATATAATTCAAATAACTTTATAAATTACAGACAATGAGTTTTGTCACACACAGACACACAAGCATCAGTACAAACTTTGTTTTCCAGATTTGTAAATATTCAGATTTTATTTTATTTTTAATTTGGTCTGAACAAGAAATTAATTAATCCAGAGTTGCTTGTTTTTTATTGTTTTGTTATATTCATGCTTTGCTGTGTTCTTCCCTTTTAAAGTACTAATACTGGAAATTATAAAAGGGTTGTGGGATGTTATAAGTATCTCCTCTGAAATGTTCTGTTAATATTTCCTGTTAGTTTTTAGGCACAAGGGACTTTTCTGTTTTAGTCTTGTTAACATTTACACTGCAAAAATGAAAAGTTCAAACGGCACAAAATTACTGAACTTATCTTTATTGAGTATCGTGCGCCGCAGAGAAAGGTCACACTGACAATGGCTCCGCAAGCCCTACGCAGTTTTATGTTCATTACGTGTTTTCTTGTTTGTTTTTTTGTACAAACTGCACTGTCGCTCATACAGTATGATCGACTGGCTCTTTTGGGAATACGTTCATCGCTAAATACAGAGTTTTTCTCAACTTACCGGAGTGCTTGCTGTGACTCCTTTGTTCTGCCGCTGGTCTGTTTACCAATACGCCGGCGGAGGAGAAAGAAGCGAGGGAAGCGCGCCGGTATCCTGGACAGGTCTCGGACGAGAAGCTGCAATCCCCCGCTGCCGAGCATTCTACTCGCGAATGTTCAATCCCTGGACAATAAAATGGACGAACTGCACGCACGGATTAACTTCCAGCGGGACATCGCGAACTGCTGTGTGCTGGCGTTCACGGAGCCATGGCTGGATCCCATGGTGCCTGACTCCGCCGTTACTCCGGCCGGTTTTTCCATCTACCGGCAGGACAGGACCTCCGAGTCAGGTAAGAGCAGAGGTGGAGGGGTGAGCTTTATGATTAACTCTCGCGGGGGCTCGGATGTTGTTGTGCTTTCTACACGCTGTTCACCAGACCTGGAGTTGCTATCGATAAAAGTGCGCCCTTTTTACCTTCCCCGTGAATTCAGCTCCGTCATCATCACAGCTGTTTACATTCCACCCTCTATTAGTCTCTATTGTTGTTGGTGACTTTAATAGGACCAATATGAGAAAAATTCTGCCTAAATATCATCAGCATATTAACTTTCCCACTCGGGGTGATCAGACTCTTGACCATTGTTACTCGCAAATACGGAACAGCTATAAACCCCTCCCCCGCCCCGCTTTCGGGAAGTCAGATCACGCTTCCATTATGCTCGTTCCAACCTACAGACAACGCCTTAAACAGGAGAAACCGTTTTTTCGGGCAGTTCAACGTTGGAGTGCTGAATCCATTAGCACTCTCCAGGACTGCTTTGAAACAACAGATTGGCAGATGTTCTGTGTTGCAGCTGATGGTGACATTAACGAATACACAGATACTGTCTCTTCATATATCTCCAAATGCATAGATGATGTTGTCCCTAGGGTCAGCGTCAGGACCTTCCCAAACCAAAAGCCCTGGGTAAATGGTAATGTCCGTGCTAAGCTCAGAGCACGGTCCTCTGCCCATAAATCTGGTGACCCGGAGGCATTGAGGAAGTCCAGACGTGACCTGCGGAGGGCCATCAGAGAAGGTAAAAGACACTTCAGGGATAAGCTGGAATCCAACTACCTCAGCTCTGACCCCCGACGCTTGTGGGGTGGCCTGCAACACATCACTGGCTATAAAGGGAGAAGTAGCAGTGATGATCAGCATGCTGCCTCCTTACCTGATGACCTCAACACCTTCTACGCACGGTTTGAGGCAGCAAACATCCTTCCATCCGCGAGACTGGCTGAGGACCGAGACGATGACTGCACTCTGTCCCTGACCGTGGCTGACGTGAGGCGAGAGCTTCAAAGAGTGAAGCCCCGAAAGTCATCTGGGCCCGATGGAGTTCCAGGCCGCGTCCTCAGGGGGTGCGCCGACCAGCTAGCGGAGGTCTTCACCTCCATATTCAACCTCTCCCTACAACTGTCAACAGTCCCCACCTGCTTCAAACAGGCCACCATCATCCCTATACCTAAAAAATCATCCATCACCTGCTTAAACGACTACCGCCCTGTAGCACTGACCTCCACCATCATGAAGTGCTTCGAGCGGCTGGTCAAAACCCACATCTGCTCCACCCTTCCTGACACCCTTGACCCCCTCCAATTTGCATACCGCCCAAACCGATCGACGGACGATGCCATCGCCCTGACAACACACACCACCCTATCCCACCTGGAAAAGGCCAACACATATGCGAGGATGCTGTTTGTGGACTACAGCTCCGCGTTCAACACAATTGTGCCTGCCAAACTCGTCCCCAAGCTCAGGAGCCTGGGTCTTAAAACCCCCCTGTGCAACTGGATCTTGGACTTCCTGACGAGCAGACCCCAGGTGGTGAGAATCGGTAACTACACCTCCTCCTCACTGACCCTGAGCACCGGGGCCCCTCAGGGCTGCGTGCTCAGTCCCCTCCTGTACTCCCTGTACACACATGACTGTGTGGCAACACACAGTACAAACACGATCCTGAAGTTTGCAGACGACACCACCATCCTTGGTCTCATCTCCAACAACGACGAGACCGCCTACAGAGATGAGGTCAGAGGCTTGGAAACATGGTGCCAGGAGAACAACCTGTCTCTCAACGTCTGCAAGACCAAGGAGATGATCGTGGACTTCAGGAAGCTGCAGAGGGGGGGTCACGGCCCGTTACACATCAATGGAGCTGTTGTGGAGAGAGTCTCTGAGTTCAAGTTCCTCGGTGTGCTCATCACAGATGACCTGACCTGGTCCAAACAAGCGGACTCTGTGGTCAAAACTGCACAAAAGCGTTTATACTTCCTGAGGAGACTCAAGAAGTTTGGCATGGCTGCAAAAACACTAACAAACTTTTACAGGTGCACCATTGAGAGCATCCTCTCAAGCTGCACTACTGCCTGGTTTGGTAACTGCTCCGCTGCTGATCACAAGGCCCTGCAGAGGGTGGTGAAGACAGCGGAGCGCATCATCGGCTGCCATCTCCCTTCCGTGAAACTCATCTACAACACAAGATGTCTGAGAAAAGCACGGAAGATCATCAAGGACCACAGCCATCCAGGCTGTGAACTTCTCACACTGCTGCCGTCTGGCAGACGTTACCGGAGCATCCGAGCACGGACTACCAGACTCACTAACAGCTTTTACCCCCAGGCCATCAGGCTCCTGAACAATCAACACTGACCCCCTGAACAGTCACCATGTACCTTCTGCTCCCACACTCATACCAATACACTTACTCCACATACATTCATTTTATTTAATATTCCCCACTTCTTCACCCTGTAAACTGCTGCTTCATTTGGACTTTGATCTGCCTATGTAATACCTATATTCATCTTATTTTAATGTAATATTACCCACTGTAAACTGCTTCATTTGACTTTGACTTGACTATGTTATATGCATTATATGTAGAGATATATTCATATATATTCATAAGATTTAATTTAATATTCCCCACTCCTTCACCCTGTAAACTACTGCTGCACTTGACCACGTTATGTTACGATGTGAAGTTATATGTTATGTTAGATAGCATGTTATTTTTATTTATTTTTTTTTCACTTACTTCGCATAAACTTATCTCATTTAATATTCCCCACTTCTTCACCCTGAAAACTGTTGCTGCATTTGAATTTATTTGACTGTGTTATATGTTATACATATATTCATATTATTCTATTTAATATTCCCCACCCCTTCACCCTGTAAACTGCTGCTTCATTTAACCTTTACTTTAATTTGACTATGTTATATGTTATACATATATTCATATTACTTAATTTAATATTCACTTGACTGTGTTATATGTTATAGGTTATTTGTTACGATGTTATGTTATATGTTGTAAAGTCGTCTACTGCGTAGAAGTTGCCTGCCATGTCTTAAGAATTTCACTGCTCCGATGACGCTGTCATTGGTGCATGTGACAATAAACTTTGATTTGATTTGATTTGATTAACACTCATTATAGTGTAACCAAGTTCCTCTACTGTCTGGTTGCTTTTTTTTGGTTCATCACAAATAAAGTCCAATCTGGGAGTAATCCTGACAGGAATGTCAGAGGCTGTGTGTGATGTTTTAACGGAGGCATACTGTAATTTATCCACAAGGTGGAGCTAGTGGCACATGTGGGAGCTTGACTGTTAAAAGTGGCAGAAGAAGAGCAGATGGTGACAGGTGATTTAAACAGTTTCTGCAGCTCTTGATGAGAGTCCTCTTTTTGTTATCTTTGTTTCATTTATTTGAACTAGCACCCTTCTGCCTGTTTCCGATTAATTTACGTATCTGTGTTGTCACTGCAATCATTCTTTTAAAATACATCAAACAAGTTTATTTACCAATATCATCAGGTTTTATGCCTCTTCTTCCCTAGCAAGTCGGGTCGTGACACGAGTGAAACCAGTTAGACCAACAAATTTACTTTAGGTCAGATGTACTTAATAATCTGAGTTATAAGAATCAGATGTTTGCTTTAAAAGTATCCTATTTTCCATCTCATAAAGACGTAGTTTTGAATGTTACCTTTGTGTGTACTTTTAGCTTGTGCAATAAAGTTAAAATACCTCAAATGAAAAAATATATATAATTTTTTAGTTTTCTGGAATAAAAACAGTCAAATGTAGATCCCTTTTTCTGAAACCAACAGTTAAAAGGATAGGTCGACCAAGAATGAAAATTCTTCTCACTCATAAATGTTTGAGTTCATTAAACAAATTTGGAGTTTCAGGGGTAAATAGCATTGCAGCTGAATCCAGTACAATTGAAGTCAATGGGAACTCCTCAAACGAATAAAATCAATGTGGGAAAAAACTTTTAAATCCTCCATACCTTTGGTGCCATCAAAGTGTCCTTAAGCCCCGTAAAATTAGACTTGACATGGTGTCATTTACACCATGTTTATAGGACTAATTACTGCTGTTATCCACAGCTGTGGTCATGTGAAAGAACACTACAAAGGATTTCATTAGGCAAATAATTCTATTTTGTTGTCAGTTTGCTTTAATGTCACAGTGTCATTGATTGCTATGATGTCTAAGATTCCTTTGATTTCTCAGCTAGGCCATTTCTATGCCTCCGCGCCTATGCCTCTACCAAATGTACCGGTTGCAAAGCTGAAATATTTATACAATCTGAGGAGAAACAAGAGAGTGTGGGTGTTTTGCTTTGGCCGAAAAAGAAGGTAAAGATTACACCATGATGCCTGTCTCACACCATGATGTAAGACACCATCAGGCAATGCCTATAACACATATTACTTTTCTTCATACTTATCCTATTCTTATAATTATGTTTGCCCAATGGTGTACACAATATTTTACAAAGTATTAAGTAGCCTCTAATGAAATGTGAAGTGTGTGTGTGTTTGAAATAGAAGCAAATCTGTACAGATGAACCTTTTAGCCCAAAAACAGATGCCCCATCACTAGTGGACGATGTCCACCTGAGCCCTTACAGATAGATAAGAGCTGGAATAGAGGGGCTTTTGGGGTGACATTGGTTGTAATACTAATTAAAAGCAACTAGAAATATCTCAGATATACTGTAGCAACACCAAAAATATATGTCTGTCTATTTCAGATGAAAGAACAAATTGTGCAGCTTCGAGAGGAGCTGGATCGAGAGAGGGAGGAGAGAGATTACTTTCAGCTGGAGAAGGGCACGATCCTCATCTCTGAGAACACACAGAGAGAGCTACAGGAGATAAAAGATGAACTAAAAAACCTAGAGAAGGTCATAAGAGAGGATGAGAGGCGCCATCAAGGAGAGATCAAGGTAGGGAGTGGACACTAGTGGTGTTGTCAAAGTGATCAAAATTTCAGAGACAGGATTTCACATTTTAATCCAGAGTATGACAGTACAGGGAACAAGGTGGTCCAGATTTATTTGACTGAATTTGGATGACTTCGTCATCAACAACGTTTACCATCCCACAATGCAGTTTGTACTTACTTTAGTAGCATTCAAGTACATTTACCATCTACCAACATTAAATCTGTCATCACCTTTATACATTACTGATTGAATCCAAAAATGTATTCTTCTTTACTGACAATTGTTTTGTTGATTATTGAGATATACTGATCCTTTCATGAGCTCCTCACTGGTGAAATGTAAAATCAAAGCTGCTGAATATCTGATCTTTGCCTGTGTGAGAGTAGGATTTAAAGCAAGGTTAAACGCCCTGAATCAGGGCTTCAGAACAGTGTTACATGGGATCCATTAAGGTTTGTGATGGCACAGCCTGATACCCACTGAAACAACTAGTGACAGATCAGAAGAGAATGCATTTTATGTTCAACTCTTTTGTTCTCCCCACTAGGTGTTGAGGCAGAAGATGAAGCACCACCTTTGCGAGCACCAGGACATGATCTCTGAGTTGAGAGCAAATGCTTTAGTCTCAACTGAAATACAGCAAAAAAAGCAGCACAAATTAGAGACTGAGCTTCATAAGAGAATGAAGTCCGTCAAGGTTGAGATCGAGGAGATCAACGATGAATACCTGGTTAAGGAGCTTGAACTGGTTTGTTGCACACACCAAGTCTACACAGTTTCTAAACCACATCATAAGTTGATTCAGTTTTTTTTCTTTCGCACCGATGTATTTCCTTCGAATGCCAGCGTGGTTGTTGTCTCAACAGAAACATGCAGAAGAAATGACTAAACTGAGGGACAAATTGGAGAAGCAACTCACAGGTAAACTAGAGACGCACTCAGCAGACAGCATACCTCTACCAAAGCCTTATAGTCGCCTCATGCTCAATTGAGCCGCACAAAATTGCACACTCTTGTAAATATCAGTCCACTAAATGTACCTGATGTTTTCCTCATCAAGATCAATAAATCATAACCTTGGAAAATTATGAAAATACTTTAAAAAAAGCCATATTTCGCAATGTTAGAGGAAAAAACTCCTGGTATTTGCCCCTAGGCCAAAATAGGTGGTTTATGGCCCGTCTCCCATCCTTCCACTGACTTTTGTGGAAATCAGTTGTCCTGCATAACCCTGCTGACAAAAGGACAGGGGCGGATAGAAAATCTCCTTGGTGGAAGTACTAACTGATCTAATTTTGAGTTGTGATAGTTTAATTCAACACTACGTGCTGTCAAGAACTAAATGGGCGCCATCATTTTGTGTTGCTTTTTGAGTAGAAACTGACGCTGTGTACGAGGAGAAGATGACGTTACTGCTGCAAGAGCTGGACAACATGAGGAAAAATGAGCTCAGTGAGAGAGAAGATAAGTGGAACAGCCACATCGATGGTCTCATATTAGACCACAACAAAGCTCTCAATGAAGCTAGTGAGCTGGGTAAAGACTTACAACAGGTGGTGGATGGGAATGATTCACTCAAGGTACAAGTTCACACACTCTGAGTAAAAACTAAGAAATGCTTGATGTCTCTTTTTGGCCTGCAACTGATAATTATCTGCATCATTGATGAGTCTGTTGATTATTGATTATTAATTGTTTTGTGTATACTATTGGTGAAAAATTGTAAGACTGAAGTCTCAGTTTTACTGATAATCAATTTGAGATCTGTTATTATATCTTCTGGATTTCTTTTAATTGTTGCAGCATATTTTTTTAAATCACGTTTTATTTAACTTCTTTTTAGACACAAATCAAAGAAATGAAGATGAAACACAAGCAAAAGAACAAGGACCTGATCCCTGTTTTGTGTGATTACAAACGTCTTGCTGAGAATCTTTCAAAAGATAAAGAGGAAATCATTGAAAAGAAGAAAAAAATGAAACACAGCGGAATGGAAAAGGTTGTTAATATTTACGTCTTAAAATTTTAGGTTAGCATTCCAACTTGTACACTTATATTAGTTGCCATCAGCTCCTTAATAGATTATTTGCTGAGCATGTGTTTTAGTCACTGACGTGAAGCGTACGGAACATTAACATAAGTGACTCTATTTATGAAAGGACACCCAAGAAAAGATCATAATAAAGAAGATGAATGATCTCAAACAGGATCATGAGTCGCTGAAAGAGAAATTCAACAAGGTAAAAGTTAAGATTGAGTTGCACTGTGTCATGTCGCTCAAATGTCAACATGATTTGTCTGCGCCTTGGGTGTAGCCATAAGTGACTATTTTTGCATATGTATGTCGTGTGTGTGTGTGTGTGTGTGTGAATGTCGCACAGCTTCAGCTTGAGAAGGACGAGCTGTACAAGACGCACTATATTCAGGAGGTGCATCATAAAGCAGATCTGAAGAAGATGCAGCTGGAAACGAAGCTGAAAGCTCTCACCGACAGTCTGGAGAAGACAAAGGCTCAGCTCCAGTCTGTGCTCTCTGCCTCTAACATGGACCAAACTGCCCTTTGTGAGGTCATTAACAACATTGAGGTAACCCTTTTAAGTATATCTACCTCCTGACTTATTCCTCTGCAGTCACTCATATTCGTGGGTGTTGATCAAGTTTAATTTATCCTGTTTGTACATGAAAGAAAGAGGTTTTGTTTTTATACGATTTATTTTTCACTTTTAGGAAAACCTGGACTCTGACAATAATACCATCAAGATCTTACGATATAAAAAAGTTCAGATTTCCAAGGTTAGTGGTTATTTTCATATTTACTTAAATATCAATGATCATATTTAAAAAAATGTTGCACTGAAAATCCTACTTTTGGTCCCTGACAGGTGCATGGGGATTTGCTGCTGTACTATAAGGCCAAGCTAAAGGCTCTTGGTGTCCCAGTGGAGTAGCTTCGTGCTGGAAAATGTCAGGGACAGGCCTTTGATATTGGCTTTGCCCCAAAAGAGCTAAAACAGACATTTTAATAAAAACCACCATCAGCTGTGAAGCAGGGGCTGTTTCCCTAAAGCAAAGCAGCTGACTTGAAAAACATATTTACATTTGTCAAGAAAATCTGCTTGAATGAATATAGCTTTTTCAACCTATACACTTTTAATTTCCCACGGGATTAATAAAGTATCCATCCATCCATCCATCCATCCATCTATCATTTATTTGTTGCTCAAAACAGGTTTAGAAACATGAAAATGTGACCAGGACATCCCTACTTTTTTACCCAGCTCTCGGATTTTCTAACAAGGAATGAGAGGCGGTGGTCTAGACTCTAGTGGCAGAAACTTGGACTATGGGCAGAGAAGGTCTCTGGTTCGTCTCTGGTTTGAT
Organism: Pseudopleuronectes americanus; assembly: GCA_038501795.1. NCBI lineage: Eukaryota > Metazoa > Chordata > Actinopteri > Pleuronectiformes > Pleuronectidae > Pseudopleuronectes > Pseudopleuronectes americanus. The sequence goes on from JBAMIH010000195.1 coordinate 50,087, forward strand.
TCCACGGAAAGACAACAAAAAGACGAACCTGGATTGATCTGCCCAAAAATCCAAGGGTCTCTCTAGACCCTGTCTAGTGCCACTGAGCAAGGCACCTTACTCCCCCAACATCTGCTCCCCGAGCGCTGTACATAGTCGCTCACTGCTCTGTGTGTCCCGCACACAGATGGGTCAAAAGCAGAGATTAAATTTCCCTACCTGCATGAGTGTGCGTTTGCATGTCTGTGCATGTGTGTGGGATAAATAAAATGCATCTGCATCATCTACTTAAAATAACAGTCACCTCATAATGAGAAGTTGAGTTATGGGAGTCCTGACCACCTAGAGACCTAGGCAATGCCAGGTAGGGCTGCTCATTAATCCAGGAATGCATGGAGAGGAATGACATCTTATACAAAGAGGGAGTTGAATGGGAAGGTAAAGATTACACCATGATGCAGAATAGGATAATTATGAAGAAAAGTAATATGTGTTATAGTCATTGCCTGATGGTGTCTTACATCATGGTGTGAGACAGGCATCATGGTGTAATCTTTACCTTCTTTTTGGGCCAAGGCAAAACACCCACACTCTCTTGTTTCTCCTCAGATTGTATAAATATTTCAGCTTTGCATTTGGTAGAGGCAGAGGCGCGGAGGCATAGAAATGGCCCAGCTGAGAAATCAAAGGAATCTTAAACATCATAGCAATCAATGACACTGTGACATTAAAGCCAACTGACAACAAAATATAATTATTTGCTTAATGAAATCCTTTGTAGTGTTCTTTCACATGACCACAGGTGTGGATAGCAGCAGTGATTAGTCCTAAAACATGGCACCAAAGGTATGGAGGCCTAAAAGTTTTTTTCCCACATTGGTTTTATTCGTTTGAGGAGTTCCCATTTACTTCAATTGTACTGAATTCAGCTGCAATGCTATTTACCCCTGAAAATCCAAATGTGTTTAATGAACTCAAACACTTATGAGTGAGAAGAATTTTCATTCTTGGTCGAACTATCCTTTTAACTGTTGGTTTCAGAAAAAGGGATCTACATTTGACTATGTTTTTCATTCCAGAGAACAAAAAAATTTACATATTCTTTTTTATATTTGAGGTATTTTAACTTTATTGCACAAGCTAAAAGTAAACACAAAGGTAACATTCAAAACTATGTCTTTATGAGATGGAAAATCTGATACTTTTAAAGCAAACACCTGATTTAAAAAATAACTCTTATTAAGTACATCTGATCTAAAGTACATTCGTTGATCTAAAATTTTTTTTTCAATTGTGTGTTACCAAATTAAGTAACTTTTGTATTTACTTGTGTTACGGCCTGACTTTCTAGGGAAGAAGAGGCATACAACCTGATGATATTGGTTAAAAAGAATTGTTTGATGTATTTTAAAAGAATGATTGCAATGACAACAAAGGTACGTAAATTAATCGGAAAACAGGCAGAAGGGTGCTAGTTCAAATAAATGAAACAAAGATAACAAAAAGAGGACTCTCATCAAGAGCTGCAGAAGCTGTTTAAATCGCCTGTCACCCCCTGCTCTTCTTCTGCCACTTTAAACAGTCAAGCTCCCACACGTGCCACTAGCTCCACCTTGTGGATAAATAACAGTATGCCTCCGGTACACCATCACAAACAGCCTCTGACATTCCTGTCAGGATTACTCCCAGATTGGACTTTATTTGTGATGAACCAAAAAAAAGCAAATAGACAATCGAGGGAGTGGTCTAGCCTAATAAAGTGAAAATGAAAAATCATAGCCCAGTCGAAAAGCTTAGACATGGGCAGAAGGTAAAAATGGCTCTTTTACACAACTGTCCAATTACTCATAAAACATTCATCATCAATGATTTTATCAGTGAACATAAGCTTGATTTTGTTTTCCTGACTGAAACATGGCTGAATTCATGTTTTGTCGCACAGCCAATGTTTGTGGGTCTGGTAGACCCACTGCATTATTGGGTCTTAAAATCAATACAGCTATAACAATTTATGTAAAAAATACTAAACAGATGTTTTCTTTATCCTAATAACAAGCAATATAGACAGCATATATGGTTAATATTAGTCATTTAATCCTGTTACATCACATATGAATAAAAGGGCTTTTCGTTTTTCTTGATAACATGCAATTAAACAAGATATAGGAGGAAAAAACTAACATCAATATTGATGTTTATTTCTTGGAACTCGATTATAAATTTAACACATTCTGGCAGTCTACACAACACAAGCAAAACTTGAAGGTTCCACATATACGATGAAGCAGCATCACAGGCAGCCCAGATCTAGATTCCGTATTTTGTAGGTTTAGACGGTATGTAGTGCCTTAAGTTAGCCTGACGTTGTCATACTCACACTTCTAGTCAGAATGTGAGTCTGAGACCGCTCCATTGGGCTGTGATTATGGGGCGTGTTTCAACCGAACCAGGAAATATAATTCCTCTTCGCTCAATTGGATAGACCTACAACCAATCAGAGCAACGTAGTATGTGACGTATGTTAAGCGAATCATTGTGAGTTATTTACTAATGCCGGGTTCACACCTGACGCTGAAGCGCAGCGCCAAGCCTTAAATAACAGCTGGCTCCCATCCACTCCCATGTTAAACCTTTGTGCGGGTCACACCGGAGGCTGAAGCGCCGCTCTGCCCCAAAGCTGCCTCGCTCCGTGCAGCGATCGTTTCGGCGTCGAGTCTATTTTTTCCGCTTGACGCGAGCGTATCGCGACAGGAAACACACTGAAATTAATTTAAATACTTTGAAGTCCCCTTCTGTTGTCCTGGAGTTTTACCAATGACATTATTAAATGTCTTTACCCTCCACACCCGACATTTAACGGAGCAAACAGCGGAGAAATTCTTCAACATGGATGACATTAAATTAATAATTGAAGTGGAGAAGTGCAGTGAGTTGTATGATCCTCGGAACATGTTGTATAAAGACAACACCAAGAGAGACAAATGTTGGGACGCTGTTGCTTAATGTTGGAGCAACAAGTAAGTATACCGGTATGCTTGAATACTACTGGATCAACCGGTGATATTATTAGCGCTGCCCGGCGGGTCAGCGTCGCTTCAGCGTCCGGTGTTTAACAGCCAAGCACCGGCGCGATAGGGATTAGCGCGACGCGGCGCTTTGGCGTCGCCTCCGCGTTCTCTGTTCCTCTTTCAAAATGAATGCGCTGTCGATGTCTCCTAAAACAGACTCAAATACAGCATCTACACATCTCAGCTCTCCAGCGGCAGGCATTCTATCCAAGCCTACTTTGATGACGTGGTTGATTACGTTACTCTTGATCACCTGTCCATCATCGTATAAAGCCCGCCCTGAAGATTTGATTGGATCGAACAGCTTCTGTTCGAGCATAGTTTCTCCCCAACGGAGCGACTCCAGACCGAACTTCCCGAACAACAAATGTTGTGGGCGGGGCTAAGTTCGTCTGGCACCCAGGCTAGCCTTAAGTGGCAGCGGCCCCTAAATGGCATCAGATGCTCATCAACAGTGACATTAGGCCCAAGGTTGTAAAATAGGGTGAGGCGGGGCACCCACTTGTCCCATACTGTCCTGATGGCAGCTAGCTTGTCTTTCAGCCGCCGAGCTGGTCTGTCGTCTCTGTTATCAAAGCCGATAATCCTGGAAATAATCTGGAAGATTTCCAGAAACATTGTTCCTCTGAAAAGTTCTCTGCCAGTTTATGCATCTCACAGGGATTCTGTGGATTCCCCTGTGGATTTGAAAGCCCCAGCAAGGATGAGAAACCCAAAGTATGAAAATAAATGGGTTCGTCCATCTCATTCCACCTCTCTAAAAACACGCTTCCCTCTGATTTAGTGCATCCACAATGATTTTCTGGATGGAATCTGGGAGGAAAAGTTCAAAAGAAGACTTGATGTCCTGTACATGAGTGACGGCTATCTGTGTTGGCCATGGTTGCATCCTTATTACATTGGTAGCCATGCGGGGTGGCTCATTTCTTTGGGCAAAAGACCATTCAACTTCTTTTGACATCCATATTTCTCCACTTGCTGGCTGCAGACAGGTGGGTCCTGTGTTTGGCTTTTCTTGAAAATGGCTGATGGTCATTCTCCTCCTCTTTTTTCAAACTCACTTTCAGTCTCTGAATTGACAGAAATATGATCTGTTATTCTCAAAACTCTTCCTCTTCATTGTCTTCTAAAGCTTCTCTCTCTTCAAAAATCATTTCTAAGGCCCTCTGAGCAGAGAATCTTTTCTCCTTGTTCATTGACTGTGATAAGGAGCCACATGTTCAAATATATGTATTTGTTGTATCCAGCCCCCAATGTGCAGCTGGGATAGTGTGAGAAAATAATTTAGAATGTTTCCCACAAGACGAAATGTGCAGGAATGAGGGAGCAGAAGTGTTTAAAATGTACAATTACCACACTTTTCTTACCCCTGGGTCCTGTGGACCCGAACACCACATGTGTAATGTAAACGTGTAGGGGAGGTGTACCGTGTACACGGTCATCGCAAAAATGTTCTTTTATATGTTCACAGAAAATGAGCCAAGGCCGATGAGTTTGAGATTGAAACAATTATTGATCGAATACTTTTTCTTTTAGCAAACATTGAAAACGATTCCCACAGAACCGAACACCACACAAGAGTTAAAGAAAACAGGATATGGATATTCAGAGGGAACATGGAAAATACTTTTTATAAAAAGAACACTACTTTGTTCATGTAATATTAGCACATTTATTTGGATAGAGTGATGATAGAGCAGGGAGTTTACTCAACATCAAGGAAAATACAGTAAATGAAAACTTGACATCATTACTGAAGTAACTGATTGAATGTTCTAAGGATGTTTGTCCTTGCATTATTACGACAAATTTGCACCTTCATTTAGTTTTCTTGAACATTTCCCCTGATTCATTCAAATGAATAAATAAGGTATAGGGGTTGGCATCATTCACTTACCGCCACACCAACCTGAATACGCCTGTTCTCTTCGGCCTGGTTTGTACTTGGATGGGAGACTAACTGGGAATACCAGGTGCTTTAAGCTTTTTCCACTTCCAGGGTTCTCATTTATAAAACAGTGCGTAGGATTCCTACTAAAGGTGTATGTACGCACAAAAGCCGGAAATGGTGTTCGCAAAAGATAATTCAGATTTATAAAACCGTGCGCACGCACACCTGAATGCAATGTTCTTTATAAATCACAGTCCACCTGGAGACGTCAGTACTTGGATCTGCCTCCAAATCCCTCCACACGCCCACTTTCAACCATAAATGGTCAATGCAAAGCACAGCATGAATATTAAATGATGCTGCTGGCCAATGGGTTTCCACCGTGAGTCACGGTGTCACGAAAAACAACACATCTTAACACGTATAATAAATATAAAGCAGTATATTATTTTCTAAAACTGACGCTTTATATTTATAATGCAAATAAATAAAAATAATGTGTCATTCTTTGAAAAACTATATTACTATTATCCTATTTGTGTTCATATAAAACTTCCTTAACAGAAAATAAATACAAACATAGAAATATACCAAAAATAAAACACTATAAGGCTTGATTTACTTAAAACTCAATGAAATGTACTGTATGTTAAGTTGTAATATTCTTGATGCGTCTACCCAACGGAGTCACGGCATCAGGTGAAGAGAAGAGGAAGCGAAACTTTCTGACACTGACATCGAGGTGTTTGTTATTGAGGTGGAGGTGAAGAGCGACTTTATGGGACAGCAGTGATGTCACTAATAAAGAAAATATACTGATACTCTGCCGGTGCTCTGGATAACACAATGTGTGAGAGTGAAGACGAGAGAAAGAACGGAGCCTGGAGTAAAAAAATGATCACAGATCAATAGAATCTATATCAGCTGATCAGACATCGCTGAACCCTCTCTTCTTCCTCATCCTTCCATTCGCATG